>MINK01187677.1:29755-43227 GCA_001735545.1 Phormia regina
AGAACTTGTATACAAAATTTCACAAATTTCATTAGTATAAACAATTAAAAAACTTATTCCGAACTAGTTCTGGAATCGTTCCATAGAATCAGTGTTGGCTAGCTAACACTTCCTTAGAACTAGTTCTGGAGGTGGCAATTGAAAACAAAAATCATTTGTAGTAACGCCAAAGTAGAACAACTACAGGCTATTTTCATAGGTTCTGGAACTAGCTGTAGAACTAATATAATTTTTCATGGGCTCTATTAAATATTCACAAATTAAAAGTACCACTTATGCAGGAAATGCAATTCAATGAAGGGTTCAACAATTTATCCTACCTTATGATAAATTCATGAACACAAAGTTATGAAATAATGATTTATGAAACTTCTAAAAAATAACAATAAAATTATTAAAATAATGTAAAAATTTTCCAAACAAAGATCTAAAACATTTCCCTCCAACCTTAGTAGATTCCAAGGTGAATATATATACCTAAACAATAATAATTATCAATTATCTCCAACAATTTTTAATAACATATTCGCTAACTTTTTAAATTTCAGATCATATTAAAATTAAAAATGCGTACCTTGTTTTTTCCAGTCTTGGATATCTCGCTTCGAACTAAACGGCAAAAATTTCGTGATCTTCAAGTTTTCTTCCTTATACTCTAGCATAATTTCACTGCATAAGAAATTACTTTTGCTCTAATATTTCACACTTGACCTTTTTTTAAGGAATTTCACTTATATGATTTCAATATTTAAAACATGATATGGACCTACAGTTTAACGCCGAATCCGAACGGCGGAAGTTATTAGAAAATTCATCATGTCTTAAAGTTTGAAAGTTTTTGAATGAACTATTTGCAAAAAGAATTAAGAATATTAAATTTTAAATATTTTTTTAAATATTTTTAGAATGTTTTCAAATATTTTCAATTATTGCATATTAATTAACGAACGTAATCTGGGCATTTCAAACTAAAAAATTTATTTAAAATCTCATCAAAATAAATAAAAAAAGGTGTTCATATTTTTGTTAAAAAGATTTTTGTGTTTTTAATAAAAAATAATAATAAAACTTATAATCATAAATTTTGCTTATAATATTAAAAAAAAAGAATAGTTATATACAGACACACACACAATACAAACATACAATATATATATATATAATTTTCAATTAAAAAAACAATTTATATAAACTAGGTTTTATTTTGCATTTTTTTTTAACTGTAAAAAATTAAATAATAAACAAAGACAGGAGATTATCTAAATAATAAAACAATTAACAGGGAGAAGGAAGAGAGAAAATGTTTAATACAAAAGACTTAATACACACCAATCTTGCTATTATTTTACTTAAAAATAAAGAGAAAATGTTTTACAGGTTTAATAGGGTTTTTTTTCTTGGGGGGTGTTGGGTTCTTAAAAAAAAACTGTTTAACAAAAACTTAAAAAAAAACATAAAAAAATAATATACAAATTAAAATATTTAATAAAAAATCAAACTCAACAATTTAAGAAAAAGAAAAAAGATAAATTTGTTTGCATAAGAATAAAAAGAAATCTGAATTAAAAGTAAAAGTTACAAAGTAATAATTAAAATTAATTAACAGCCCAAATTTGACACCCGTTAACAAAAAAAAAATTAATTTTACAAATTTAAAAATTCTTATTTATAAAAATTTAAATTCTTTTTGTTTAAAAATTAAAATTTTTAAAACTAAATTTTCCGGTTTGTTTGTTTTTTTTTTTTAGAAAAAAGCTAAGCGTGTTTTTTGTAGTTATGGTTGGTTTTTTCCTTTTTGTTTAAATATTAAAAAAAAAACTACTTGTCTGCTAAATAACTAAGGAGAAAAGTCAGTAAACTTTTCTCTACTTTAAAAGATTCCTAAATTATTATTTTTGTTTTTTATATAAATTTTATATCACCCCTGATACTGTTTTCTCATAAGGGGTTCCTAAGGTATCTCTCCTTCTAGGCAGAGTACCACTGGCTGTTAAGGGAGCCGATTCAGGACAACCTAAACCTGTTAATAGTTCTACCAAAGCGGTAGTTTCTTCTACACTGTAATGAGGTGCTGGTATACCACCATTTGTAGTGCTATTATTTGGTGTTGTACTGCTATTAGAAGCTGTTACCGAATTGGTAGATGTGGTTGTATTATTAGATACCGATGACGATGAAGATGAAGTATTGCTAGCCATACTGGAATTTGTATTACTGCTATTGGTGTTATTTTGTGAAGCAGCTGCTGCAGCGGCGGCTGCTTTAAGTGATTTGGCTGTGGCCAAAGATTGAGCAGCTCGGGCATAAGCCAAACAAGTACGACCCTCGTGGTCGGTATGTTTAATATTGGCACCATTCTGTAAGAAATTAAAAAGGAATTGGAGGAATTTATTAAAGATTTGTTGGAAATTTAAAAGAGGTTTAACTTACCCATATTAAAAGTTGAGCTATGGCTAAATTGCCAATGGCACAGGCCAATAGTAGAGGAGTCCTAACATCTCTAGGACTAACATTGGCATTGGTGACTTCAGCATTGGCATTAGCCAATATCAAAACAATAGATTTCATATCAGATCTAAAAGGATATAAAAAAATTAAATATTAATTAAGGATTTTAAAGAAAGTAGTAAAAATTGGCTTGAAAACTGTTTAAACTATAAACTTTTATATTCATTTTTAAATTAAAAAATTATACTTTATGAAAAATTATTAAAAAAGTTTTATTTAATTGATTTTATGTTTGTCTTCCAACTTACCTAATCACAGCTTCAATTAATTGCTGACCGGGTGTAGCATTTGTATTGGTATTCTGTTGAGGTAAAAATTCTTTGGCCTCATATTTACTTCTAATCCAGGCCTCTTTTTCTTCCCTAGAAGCATTTGGTTTGGGTTTGCTGCGCTGGCGGGTATTAGCTTCCCAAACAGAATTGGCTAAACTATTGCCTATGGCCAGCATAACACTTAAATGGCCAGCTCTATAAAAATATAAAAAAATAATTAATTAACAAAACCCAAATAAAGTTTCACAAAAAAATACTTACGGCCAATCGTCTAGACCCAAAGAACGAACTTTAGATATATGAGAACCTAAATTACGATGTATTCCCGAACATTCAATGCACATTAATACACCCAAATTTAAACTGGCCCATTCGGGATCTGAAAATTTAATTATAAAAAAATCAATTAATAAAAACTCTTATTTTAAAAAATGTTCATCTTTTAACAAAAAAATAATTTAAGAAATTTAAAGAAATAATAGAAAAACTTTAACCCAACATTTACTCACTTGGTGCATCACAATCGACACAATAGCCATTACCCGGTACACGTGTTCTTATCGTCACCATTGAAGCCAATTCACTAGTTGTAGCTGGCTTCATTTTGGTACTTTCTATGGTTTGTAGACTTTTGAAAATTTCCTGTTCAATAGCTGCTACCCATTCATCTCTTTCTTCGGAGTTGGCCGCTTCAAAATGCCATTGTTTAGAGTCCAAGGATACAATATAGAATTCATAACCATCGGAATCATCTATTTCATTCGATTTAACACTGCTACTCTTCATACGTCTATGACGTTTCTTAACATTAGGAGTTTGAGCCTCCAATTTATTAGAGGCATTAACAGCTAAAAGTTCACGTTGTGAATTTTCTCCAGAACCGGCTATAAAAGTTTGTGAATTAGAATTGGACATGGCTATGCCTTCGTCACCGCTAGTTTGTTGTGAAGAATTCGATTTGACCGCTGACTCTTTTAGAGGTTCGAAAGCTGTGAGAAAATAAGAATAGAATAATTAAATATTTAATTCAATTTAAAATAAAAAAATTTTAAAACTTACCATTATTACTGGACAACATGGAGGTTGTCAAAGCACTATTTGTTATTATAGACTTGGATCCTCGGGGCTTTTGTCCCGGCACTTTTACGGTCACATATTGCAAAGGTATCTCCTTGCCATGCACATCATCCATATAGTCATGTAATGAAGGATGATAAGTTAATCTACCATCATCACACAATGTCACATATTTCTTTTTCCATTCCTTATTCAATGATTTACTAGATCTCTTATAGAGATAACCCTGTTTAATAGGTATCGAACGTCCACTACCCAATTCACCATTTTTCATTTCTTTCTCTCCCTTTTTCGAAGATGAAGGTATAAAAAGATTCGATCTTCTTCTTGACTTACGACTGGCTGTAGGCGTTGAAGTGGGTGTGGGTAAATCTTTACCACTTACCGCCAAATTAGAGTCTTTTTCTCTTAAAGGCACCAACGTTAGAGGAGCCAACTGTTCGGAGGCTGAACTATTTTGTGAATTTGTTCCCTGGGGATTGTATTTGGTTATATTATTATTTTCATTGGTCAAGTTGTAGTCACGTTCGCGTTCACGATTATGATGAGATCTCAATTGTACATGTTGGGTTTCTTGAGGTTGTTGTTGTTGCCAGATTTTTTGAGCACTAGCACCCGTAGGTGGTAAACTGTGCTGCTGTTCGTTGTGTACAAAATCAGCACTCATACGCATGGGTATATGATGTGTTGAACTAGAGAGTACATGATGTCTATGGGGTAGGGTGAGATTACCGGCAGCAGCACCTGCTCCTGACGATTGCATAGAATTGGAGGTCGAATTGTTGGGGGCAAAACCATTAGAATTGGTACCATTCTGCGAATTGTGATGGTAGGAAGCAATGCCTAAACGTGTGCCTTGTGGTGTGGTAGGCCGGGAGGTAACACTAGCGGGTAAGGGTAAACGCTGGGAGAGGATTTTTTGACAAGCTGAAAAGAAGAGGAGAATATTAGTATTAGATATATTAAAAGAGTAAAAATTGGAGTAAATAGGTAGATATATAGATAGATGGATAGGTAGATGGATAGGTAGATAGATAGATAGATAGATAGATAGATAGATAGATAGATAGATAGATAGAATAGATATGATAGATAAATAGATAAGATAATAGATAGATAGATAGGACTAGATTAGAGTAATAGATAGATAGGATACATAGTACATTAGATAGATAGATATGATACATAGATAGAATAGATAGATAATCGATAGATAGATAGATAGATAGATTAGATAGATAGATAGATAGATAATTAGNNNATAGATAGATAGATAGATAGATAGATAGATAGATAGATAGATAGATTGACAGATAGATAGAGAGATAGATAAATATATAGATAAATAAATAAAAATCTTCAACAATTTAACTGAAAATTCTTAAAAGATACTAGATTTTATAAATAAAGAGAAATATTATATACTGAAGCCACTAAGTTTTACTTAGGTGATGTTACAGTAAATGGATTTTTTTGAAATGTAGAAATTAAATATAATAAATGCATAAGAGAGTAAGAGAGGGAGAGAATATCAAATTTTTAAAACAGAACTGTGAAAGAAAAACTTACCATCTTGAAATACTCTTTCCACATTTAAACCATACGTGGCACAGGTTTCATAATACGAACATCTTTTTAAATCATTGGCCAATTTACGTGCTCTCGAATCATCTATGACACGGGGATTACGTTCACTAATGGCATCTTGAGTACCCACTAAAATCATGGGAATCTCTTGGCCGTTACGAAAATGTGCCATTTTTGTATAATAATTATAGACTGTATTAAAACTGGCTTCGTTCTCTAAACTAAAAACGAATATAACAGCATCAACCCAGGCTGCAAACTGAAAAGAAAAGGATAATAAAAATAAAGAAATTAAAATACGAATTTTAAGTATTTAAAGAAAAAAGAGGGATTTTAATTTAAAACAAACATAATATAAAATGCATAATTTTAATGAATAAAAAATAGCCCTTGACTTTGGTTCTTAACATTTCTTTTTTTGTAAAAATAATACTTGACTTAAGGTTAAGGTTTCTTTAAGTTTAACATAAATATTATCCTGTTCTTTTGTATAAAAATAAACAAAAGGTAAACTTAAACAATGAACTTTAAGGTGTTGGTGATATATAATAAAGAAGAAAATATAAAAGGGTTTCATATTTCTTTTTATATTTCATAATGAGAAAATAAGTTAAAAGCCTTAAAATTTGTTTTGCTTATAATAAATACTTTTACCCCAAAAAAAGAAATCAATTGATTTTTTTATACTTTTTGTTTTAATTAATGAACTTTTAAACAAAATACCGGAAGTCTTTTCACAAACTATAAATTAAGGACTTTAAAGCTAATGAAGCATACTTTAGGGAGGTGAATACAATAAGGAAATAAAAAAATAATGTAACATAGTTTAGTGATTATGATTTAGTAATACCCTTAAGGATATTGAACTTTTTCAGCAATATTATAATAAAAACAAAATAATACACTGACAAAAAAAAAAAAAAATACAAAATGCATTTTATACAAATAAAAAAAAATACATAGAAAGGAAAATATTTATAATTTAGATATGCAATTTATTGCATACTGCGCAGGTTTATGAATTACAACAAGAAAAAATAAATTATTAAAGTATAATTATAGGGTTAGGGAGGGGGAAAAAGAAAATCAAACATAACAGGAAATAAAAGAGAGATAGAGAGAGAGAAATTTTAAAGTTTTTTTCTCTAATAATTAAAATAAAAAACTAAACTAATAAATTTTAGTTTATAAAAAAATTACCTTTATAATAAATCAGTAATTAAAGTTTATTTTATAAGTTTTTTTTTTAAATAATTTTATTGTCTTATATTAACTGAAACCTTTGGTATTATTATTTTTCTAAAACTTCCGCGTTAACTTCTTTACGAACTTTCTATGCGACTGTCTCTCGACAAACTGTATGGGTAATCAGTATAACATAGACCCCCTTTGAAGTTGTACAGGCATAAACAGACCAAACGACCGGTTTTGCTTTAATAATATTTTTCTATGAGAGAGAATGCGTGTTGCTGTGTAAGTGTTTCGTTTGTTATCCTACAGGATATCTAAGTGGGTGGTTTTGAGGTGGGTGGTAATGGTATGAGTGGTGACTATGGCGGCATATAAGTAATAAAAATCACATATACCAAAAACAAAAAATGCAAATAAAAAAGTAGGAAAGCGTACACCACAAAAGCATTAAGCTTTTAACAGCACAGTTTAGTTAAACAGAATGACAACTACGGGCGATGGAAATTTGCAATAAGGAAGAAAACTCGACTCGTACTAGGAAAAATAATTTGTTTCAAGGTGTTTTAGAAAAGTATAAAACAAAAAAGCTTAGAAAGGAATTTTGTAATAAAATCATTAGGGAAGTTAATTTATATTAAAAGCTTTAGGATTAAATTGGATATAAAATTTTAATTTTTGAGAATTTAAAGTTAAATTTGATTAATCGTAATGTAATTTTATATTTATTTATTTATTTATTTATTTGTCTAGTTATTTATTTGTTTATTTATTTTTGAAGTAAAAGCTTAAAGCTTAAACTTTGCTTAAAAAACATTTAAATGTTATGAGTAAAAAATATAATATTAAAACGCAAAAGCTTTAAGCTTTAACTTTAAAATTAGTTTTTAAAAGTAATAAATGTTGTGATTTTCTGGAAATAAAATATTAGAAACATATTTTCTTGCTTGCGAACTGACTAAATCTTCCAAAAAAAATTTATTTTCCTATAGTGGAAGCTTTTAAGTTCCTTTTTTTAGTTCAGATATCCATTAATCTTTTTTTATTAAATTGTGCCAATTGTTAACCCTTTTTTTCGCCTACCCTCTTAAAACGTTATGACGTTAACATTGAAATTTTATTTTCATTATAAACAGCAAAATATTTTTGTTTTCGAAACATTTGCTTTCATTTTATTTTGTTGGTTTTTCCCATAATTTTATGTATTTAATAAAGTTTATGTTTATTATTGTATTTGTCTGAATTGTCGTCAGACTGGCGTCCCTCAAACAATTGCACGACTAAAAAAAATATATAAATTTAAATATAAAATTAAATAACCCTGAAGTTTTGAAAACATTTCTTTCAAAATATTTATCAACAAGAAGTTGGAAAAAAAAAACTCCATACTTTAAAGATTACTAAGGGCTAATAAAGTAGCGAATAACAAATATTTGTTTTTAAAAAAAATAAAAAAAAAAAAATTAAACATAATTGAAGGCCGCCACATAAAAAGGTTTATTATCTTAAACATTTTAAGAACTGTAGGACTTTCTTTAGAATTTCAATCGAAGTGTGAGTTGTAGTGTGTCTGTGTTTGTATCCAACATGAAATGAGTGATGTCTGCACAATTCGTTTAATGTTTCTATGTACATGTTTAATGTATTTTAAGTGGGTGGCTTTGGGTTGTGTTTACATTTGTTGTATCATACATATGTATGTGTAAAACCTAAAAGTATGCTTTAATATTTCTTGTTGTTGCTGATTGCATACTAAAGGCTTTTAAATGAATATGTGTTTGTTTGTGTTAGTGTTAGTGTGTTTTCTTGTATTTTTTCTTTAAGGGAGAATTGTTTGTTTGTCCGCTTGTTTATGTTTCACAGTAATGGAGAACAAATTATGAGCATATAAAAAGTGAGAAGTTAAAGCCTAAAGAGAGTGAACAAGATTTAATACTCCTAAGTAAATATTGAAATGTAGATATAATAGGCAGTTTTGTTGTTTGTTTGACTAAAGGAATATAAACAAAAAAGGCTACAGTGCAAGAAAAAATTGGGGGGAAATTAATAAGAAATAAAAAATGTAATAATAAAAAATAAATATGGAGAGAAAATTGATAAAAAAATCCACAAATTATGATATATAAATAAATATATAAAGTATATGTCCGTTTAAAGAAGTAGTTGCATATCTTTAGGCTTTTAAATTCTATTGTCTACTTCTAGGCAAATTTTACATAAATTTATATTTTTTCTGTGTTCTTTCTGAAAACAAATTCTTTCTCACATAAATCAAACTGACATTGAGTTTCTTTTTCTGAACCACCTCCACCAGCATAATATACGAAATAAAAAATATATGTTTTAATCCTCTTGTAAACATAACTGTACTATAAATGCAAGTAAGATTGCAAAACCAACGAATATTTCTCAAAACATAAATAAAAAATATTTAATATATTTATGCAAGTAAAAATCATCAGTAAAGCGGAAACCACCAACACAATAAAGGCACACTTTTCAAGCTGATGAAGTACTTACACAAATCACTTACAACTAACATGTAATACAGTTTTATGTTAAAAATGTCGAAAACTAATGACACGCGTCTAGTAGCACAAAATGAGAATGAAAGTTTTTTTTTTTTTCTAAAATTTTAATTTTTCCGAAAAAGCAAGAAAAACAAAAACTCCTTGGTAAAGTGTTAAAGTCTCAAGAGCTGTTGAAATCTTAGCTGACGACAACGACTATATATTATTATGATGTTGTACTTCAAAAAATTGCAGTATTTTTTTTAAGCAGGGGTAATACGAAATGTCAAGCAGGAGGGTGGTTGCTTAGCTACATAAATCACAGTTGCATAAGACAACCATGAAATTCGTTAGTAAAAAAAAGGAAAAACAACGAGTCCTTTTTGGCTCAACGTCAAGGTTGTGGTTGTAAGTGACAAACGCTTTTTAAAATATATAGAGAAAATAAAAATAATATATAAAATAGAAATAACAACATTTCTTATTTAAAAGATTATATTATTTATTTGCAATACTGCGCAGTTTCTAAATGAATGGATTGAAATGATATCATTTGAAATAAGAGATTAGTATGCTGTTTGCTGCAACTTTCCTAAAGGTGCTATTGCAACTGGATGATGCATTGCTAACGTCAAATAGAAATAAATTTTCTAAAATGACACAACACACAAATCTTTAAATGTTTAACAGGGTTAGTTACTAAGCAATGTAGTATGGATTTGAAAAAAAAAAGTTTGAAGGACTTTTTGTTTCTTTCTTGTAAGAAGTGGGTTGTTTAAATAGAGAAATAGTTTAAACATTGCAAAAGACAAGAAGAGGGGGATAGAAAATGCAAAGTTTATTGCAGGAAATATACAAATATATAAAAGAAAATGTATTGAAAAGGCAAACAAGCATATGCTTGAGGAGTAAAGGAAATCCTTGAAAATATAGCTACATTTTATAAGACTTAAGAACTATTTTGAATTAATGAGTACAATGAATATGTTTAATAGCTAATTTTGATAGTATTTTAACATGATTTGAGGGAGTTTGAAGCATCAAGCACGTGATTGAAGAAACGAATATTTAAATTTTAATAAGATTTTTAGGTAAATATATAAACTTTGCAAGCGACATGAAGAGAGAGAGAAAGTGCAAAGAAAATTTGAGAAAATATAAAAATATATAAAGCGAAATGTAGTGAAAAGACAATCAAGCTTATGCTTGAGGAATAAATGAAATCTTTGGAAATATAAATATATTTTATATGGCTTAGAAACTATTTTGTTTTAATTAATACTTAAACGATATTTATTAGAAAATTTTGATTGTGTTTAAACCTGATTTGATGGAGTTTGAAACATCAAGCATGTGATTGAAGAAACGTATACTTAAATTTTAATAAAATTTTTAAAATAAATAAAAATTTCAGAAAATATAAAAATATATAGAGCAAAATGTAGTGCAAAGACAATCAAGCTTATGCTTGAGGAATAAATGAAATCTTTGGAAATATAGATATATTTTATATGGTTTAGGAACTACTTTGAATTAATGAATACTGAAGGGATATTATGTAGCTGATTTCAAAAGAATTTGAGCATGATTTGATAGAGTTTGAAACATCAAGCATGTGATTGAGGAAATGAATACTTAAATTTTAATAAAATTTTTAAAGTAAATAAAAAAACATTGCAAGCGACATGAAGAGGGAGCGAAAATATAAAAATATATAGGGCGAAATGTATTGAAAAGACATACAAGCTTATGCTTGAGGAATTAAGGAAATATTTTGAAAAATATCTACATTTTATACGGCTTAGTAACTATTTTGAATTAATGAATATTTAAGGAATATTCAGTAGCTGATTTCGAAAGACCTTGAACATGATTTGATAGAGTTTAAAACATCAAGCCTGTGATTGAAGAAAGTAATACTTAATTTTTTTTTTTAATATTTTTGTGTAAATAAATAAATAAATAAATAAAAAAAAAAAATAACAAATAAAAAAAATATCAAATAATTCTTCAGAATGTGTTTCATTTTTATTTGGAGCATACTTTTTGGGGCAAAATTTTAAAATGTATTATTTCAGATAAAGTAGTATAATTTTAGTAGTTTTCATACAATTTCATTAAGATATGTTTGGTTATGTTACCAACAAAATTTGTTATAAAAAATACTCAATTATTATATAGGTTTTTATAGAAAGATTTATAATAATAAGCAGCTAAACTTGAGAAATATTGCAAACAATTTTAATTTTTTAAATGTTAAAAATTTTGCTTTTACAGAATAAAATTTAAATACTTTTTGAATTAATCTTTTTTTTTGGTTATTTTGTTTTTCTATGACCTCAATAATTTGTTGATGTCATTTAATTCTTTTTTATTGACATAAATATTAAACTTTTGTTTTGGTGAACTATAAACTCTTATATAGCAAAGCAAACAGCACAAAATACATATATAGTTTGTACCCCAAAAATAAAACTCTTACAAAGTTTTGCAAAAAAAAATTATATATTTAGCAAGCTAAATCCTTTTTTTCCCAAATGTTTACATTGTTGTCAAACATTTCACATTAATCGCTTTTTTAAATAATAAAATAATAAATCATCCCCTTTCAACCTAATAATTTTCACTCATATGATTTTAGAGTTGCAGCCTCAGTAGCAAACAACCCTTAATAGCAATATGCCCCATACCAAGATATTATGCAATTTATGCAATTCTTTAATCGTTAAAGTAAATTTGCACACGAGTTTTTTTTTTCAACGTAGAGATTGGTTTTTGTTTGCTAAAAAGAAAGGTATTGTTGGGATTTATAAAAAAATGAATGTAAATTTTTTTAAAATTCCACAAAACAATTAAAATGCAAATATTAGTGGCAACAAAATCGTTAAAGATTTATATATGCTGCTGGGTTTTTATAACGAAACTTTCTTTTGTTTAGATTTTCAGGGGTTAAGAGAGAAAGTGGTTGCCAATCAATTTAGTTTTTTTTTCTAAGCCTTTGTGTAATTATAAGGGATTAATTGCTATAGATTTGTAATAATAGAATTTTTTCAAAACTAGAGATTATAAATAGGCACGTGCTGTTTTAAAAATTTAGAAAAAATTAATAAGTAAGCTGAAGAGATTAAATATTTTTTTGGAATGGATTAGAAAATTATTAAAAAAAAAAAATTAATTAGAAAAGTCAATAAATTTATAACAATAGAAATTTAAATAAAAACACAATATAACCTAGAAGACATTATAATTCAGCCTTTAAATATTTCTAAAAAAAAATTTCAAAATTTTGAAATTTGTTTAAAAACTATTTGAATATATTACTAGCATTAAGAAAGCTTTATTTATGTTATTATTTTTAAATTTTTTATTTTCATATGGTTTTATAAAATAAAAGTATTAAGTTTTTCATTCATATAAATTTAAATATTATTTATATATTAATAAACATTTTTTATTTAATATTAAAAAATAAAATCCAACATTTTTAGAGTTTAACTGCTATTATTATAAAATTTTCTTTAAAAACTTATTAAGGGATATACTAATTTTTATAGATATTTTTGTTGTTAACATAACAAGCTTTAAATTTTTTAAATCGTATATAAACTAAAGAAATTATGTAATTTATATAAAGTAACTAGAAAACTTTTAATTTAACTTTTTATATTTTTTTTTTGCCCAAAAGTATGCACCAAATAAAAAGATAAAATAAAATAGTTTACTTTAAAAAATATATAATTTTACATATTATTCGATTTTATCTACAAAAACTTATTTATATTTAGTTTTCATAGATTTTTTTATTTTTGCGCCATAAGGTATGCACTAAATAATTTATATATATAGTACTTTATGAAAAAATTATGGACTAACTTTAGAAAATTTTTAATAACTTTTGGAGTTTTTAAGTGATTTTAAAAATTGATATCTCATTTTATTCCAAAGACAATAACAGTTAATACCTGATATACAAAAAATTTTTGATTTATAGAAAAAAATCAAGAAATATATCAACAAAATTGACATTTTTAAAATAAAAAGTAATATAAGTTAAAAACTATTGTATAAGTCATTATTTATTTACAACATTTATAAATATTTTAATTTAGTTTAAAAGCTGTTTTCTGAATACATTTTATAATCTAAAATTTACGATGTTACGAAGACTTTATTGCAGTAACTAACCTCAAAATGTTCTCTTGAATATTCTCAAAATGTGTTTAGAATTTTAACTTTTAATTTTTTTCATTTAATAAATTTTTGACATTAAATCAAATGTACAATTTAATATTAGAGTGCTGTTTTAATATAAAGCTTTTCCTAAGTCGGG
>MINK01187678.1:0-28425 GCA_001735545.1 Phormia regina
TTTTTTTTACTTAACAATAATTTACCATTACAAAAAAAAAAAAAAAAATAAAAATAATAATAAAACAAAAGGAAATTGCTGTTTTATTAGGCTTTTGGTGTACACTGTAAGAAATTATAATAAACAAAATTCCTTATGAACATTTGGCGCATTAGATGATATTTTTTCTCAGGGTAAATGTTAAACATTTCTTTATTGCTCCGTCAAACTAATTAAATTTTATTTCATCTTTGTGCTGCAACAATGTCCACAAAGTTGAAATGAATTTTTGTAGTCTTCAAAAAAAGAAAAAGAAAACCTCCTGTTGCCATTGGTAAAATCCTTAAATCCTTTTTGGTCATAATTGTTTTGTTTTTTTTTATTATGTTTTGTTTGCTAGCACCACAACTTAAATTTATTTCATTTTTTCTTTTTCTTTTTTTGTGTCGACTATAGACCCATTATATATTGTTAAATTCTTGTTTTAATTTGCTTAATAATCACCTTAGGAATTACTTAGGTAAGTAGGGAAATTTATTTCCAAAACCCACAAATAATTCTTAAGTTGAGGCAAAAGTTTTCTTGTTTTTCTTTTGGGTAAATAAACAAAAATTTATTTATGGCAATTGTTTTATAATGACAAAGACATAAATTAAAAAAAAAAAAAAATAACCACAAATATTTGGGTAAATTATTACCAAACATAATTGGGTATATTAAGAGGAGCAGGGGGTAAAGGTTAGCCAGTGACCTAATAATCAAAAAGACTTTTAGGTTCATAGCTAATTTAGTGAGTGTTTCAGTTTGTTTATAAAACTTATTTTTTTGTATTCATAGTTATAACAACCAGTTCCAAATACTACCCTCAAAATAATGATTCTTTATCACAGTTTAGATCAAGAGAACCATCAAGATGAGCTGAAAACAATGCTCTTAAAAATAGCTTAATAAGTTGTGGACAAAGAAATCCCTTCTCTCCAAAAAAAAATATATTATTTTATGCCTTTGCTGAGTCTACTCTTTAAAGCGTTGGTACATACCCATAGCTATAGAGTTACATTTAGAGATGAAATTCTCGATTGACAATTAAACAGAATTGTTGTTTTGAAATCAAAAATGTGTTTTTATTTTCTTTTGTCAACAACATAACATATTTGATTTCATGTATTTTGTTTTTACGTGAGTTAGGTTTTTGACAACCAACTTAGGTTTTTGACAATTATTTTTGCCTTTTGCTATTCTTTGCCCACAAAACTAAGGGACAGAGTGTATTCGCTAAAAAAATATATATCCTCTCTTTATGCCTATCAATACTTAATTGATCAAAAGAGATAAAGAGACAGAAAAGAAAACATTAATCTCTCTCTGCAAAATTATATATATTTTTTCATAAAAAAACTTCATTGAACTTATTTTCCTTAAATAATATCCTTTATATCTATTTTAACCATTTGTCAGTATTTTTCATCTAACAAATTTCAAACTTAATTAAATTATACAAAAAGGCGTCAATATAAAATAAAGGTCATTAACAGAAAAAAAAAATTTAATTCTTTTTTATTTCCATAATCCTCATGACAATTACAACAATGCAACTATTGTAAATTGCTAATAATTACAAACAGAAAGAAAAAAAGAGTTAAAAAATAATAATAAAAATAATCATTTGAGTGGAAAAAAATTGAATCTCATCATCATGATTGTATTTGGTTTTGGATTAATTTATTTATTTATAATGCAGAAATAATAACAATCATTATTACAGTTATTGTAAATGAAATATTTGTTATTGTTTTATTGTTAGTGTTATTGTTGTTGTTTAAAACATTTATCCTGACAATAATGTGGTAAATATAAAATTAATTAAAAAAATAAATAAACAAATCCAAGTGGCAAGTTTACAGATAGAAATAATTATACATATACATATAAGTATTTATATGCGAATAGGCATATATTAACTAAAAACCCAACAGTTGTAGTGTTAGTCGATAAATTAGTGCGTTTATTTATCAAAAACTTTTCCATAATATAGTCAAGACAATAGTCAATACTATAGTCAAGACTATAGCCAATACTATAAACAATACTATATTCAAGACAATAGTCAATACTATAGTCAAGGCAATAGTCAATACTATAGTCAAGAGTATGGTCATTACTATAGTCAAGAGTATAGTCAAGAGTATAGTCAAGACAATAGTCAATACTATAGTCAAGACAATAGTCAATACTATAGTCAAGACAATATTCAATACTATAGACGAGACAATAGTCAATATTATAGTCAATACTATAGTCAAGGCAATAGTCAATACTATAGTCAAGAGTATAGTCAAGAGTATAGTCAATACTATAGTCAAGACAATAGTCGATACTATAGTCTAGACAATAGTCAATACTATAGTCAAGACAATAGTCAAGACAATAGTCAATACTATAGTCAAGACAATAGTCAATACTATAGTCAATACTATAGGCTATAGTCATATACTATAGTCAAGAGTCAATAATATAGTCAATACTAATAAAGATTATAGTCAAGACTAAATTGTGGCAATCTTGATGGGAAAGAAGTTTCCTTTTAAACTTTGGACATTCAGACTTATACCAAACATAGAGGTACGGGTTAATAAAAAACTCTGGGGGGATACAGAAGTTATCATCACAGGTTTAGACTGGATGAGTCACAGATGTGACCCCACTGTTCAACTATAGTAGAGGACCCCAAGAATATAATATTTTACTGCCCCCGATTTAACGAAATGCGACAAAGACTGAAGCATTCAGTCGGGCAGCAACTATAGTATGGACGTTGAGGCTGAGTAACCCTTTTCGACTCTGCGACGCAATATCTCTATAGACAGTTCCGTACTGTGTAAGGAGGTAGTTTTAGTCGGTAGGAATTCGACATAACATGCTCACCCTTTGAGGTAGCGGTATCATATGAAGGATTTTCATCTCCTAATGGAAAAAAAGACTAGACTATAGTTGGGAAAGAACTAGAATATAGTACTATGTACTATAGACTAGACTATAATATAGTCGGGACTATGGACTAGATTGTAGTCTGGACTATAGCGTACACTATAGTCTGGAGTATAGACTATAATCTGGGCTGTAGACTGGACTATAGACTAGACTATATTCTGGGCTATAGACTGGACTATAAACTAGATTATGGTCTGGACTATAGACTTTAGTCTGGGCAATACTGGACAATAAACTAGACTATAGTCTGGATTATATTCTAGACTATAGTTTGGACTATAGTCTACTCAAAGACTGGAATATAGTCTAGAATGTGGACTATAGACTGGACTATAGTCTGGACTATAGACTGAACTATAGTCTGGACTATAGACTGGAATATAGACAGGACTATAGTCTGTAATATAGACTGAACTATAGTCTGTAATATAGACTGGACTATAGTCTGGACTATAGACTTTAGCATAGTCTATATAAATGTACTTAATATCTACATAACTGTTACCCGTATTAAACAGTAATGTAAGAAAGACTTGGAGATAGTTTCAAATTAGAATTACTCCATACTTTTTGTGAATAAAATCACACAATTAATTTTCGAGATATGTTTCAATATACAATGCAACCTTCTTAATGTAACAAATCGTATCGTGTGTTAAGTTCACTTGTAAAGTATTTAATTTTTAAAATTAGGAACTTTATATCTACATGTCAAATGATTCGCAAAATAAAGTATGACAAAGAGTTTTGCCAAACAGAAACAGAACTGTTGGATAATAATAAATTTTAATGATTGTGTGTGAAAGATATAACTATTTAAGTTTTTAAACAAATAAATATTTGTAATTTATATGAAACTATAAGCAGTGGCAATAAAAATTTGAAGCAAATTAAATCAAACATTAATGAAATAAAAAAATAAATAATAATAAAATTTTTCGACCATGCAAAAGAATAATTTAAATAGCCCAGAAATAAACTTAATATTTCTTTACATCTATCACATTATTTATTTTTCTCAAAATTCCTTTAAATTTTTTTATGTATCTAGACCATTTATTATATTTTTTTCTTCCACTGTATCTTCTCCATATATAGTTTTTTTAAAAGAGTATTTATATTAAAACAAATTATGTAAATATGCAACTCGTTTGTCAGTTTGCATCTTTGTATACATGTATACATGTCTGTATGTATGTGTATATGTATTTTTCTGTGTAAATTGTATGTAAATTTAATTTATTTAATACAACTTGATGTACGATGTATGTTGATGATTAAAATAATAATTATAAATGCTTCATAGCATAAGTTGCATGGCTTTTGAAATAATTTGTTTATACAAATAACAAAACTATTTATATAAACATATATGGTATACAAGCAATAAAAATAAAGATAAAGTACCCACTACCCATAATTGAGTTCCCACTATGGACCCCCAGTCTTGGGTATTGTGGTTTTAATACAAAATGCCAGACCAAATAGCCACCACATCATCGTCATCATCATCACCACTACCATCACCACAGTAGTGAACTTTTTTAATTGGCTATAAATGATGGACAGTAAATATAATTAGTTTTTGTAGAAAAGTTTTACATAAATGTTTTCATAATAAATTATATACACATGTATACACACAAACAAACATAATTATATTTAAATTTACAAACACACACACATTTAAATTTCTCTGCTATATAAAATTGTTGTAAAAATCAAATTGAAATAATAAAATTAAAAAAAAAACAACAACAACAATAAAGAGTGAAATTAATTTCAGTTAAAATCGAATTGTTAATGGCACTATAAAAGTTTTTTTAAATAAATATCAATCAATCAATTGAAAAAAAAGTTTTCTTGATTCAATCATAGTTTTCCAGTGATTTGAAACTAATGGCAACATTTAATAAAAAATATTAGTAATAACAAGGATTTAAAAAAAATAGGAAATTTAAAAGGATAATGAAAAAATATTTATCATCTATGTATTTATCTTAAGCGCACGCTGTTTGTAACTTCATAAATTTTAAATTTATTTAGAAAGTAAATTTATTTCGATTTTTAACTATTTTACAATATTTTATGTAAATTCTAATTTATTCGCCATTTTTTAAATTTGTTCCCCTTTTTTCCTTTTTTGAAATTTTAACTTTAAGTTTGAAATGTTTAGAATAAAATAAAACATCTCTACAAAAAATAAATTCGAAAACTCGAAAAGTGGTTAAAGTGTTAAACTTTATTAATAAAAAATATTTTTTAATATTTTTTATCTGTTGAGAAAAAGTTTGAATTGCCTGGAAAGCTTATTTTTAAGTTCCCAGCAAAATTTTTTTGCTAAAGGTAATGGCAACTACTTATTATGGTAGTTTCTTGTCAATCATTTGTCGCCTAGTGATTCCAAAACGCAAAACGTTGAATATATTTCAATAAAACTTCACAAGGTCAAGCTCAGATGGCTTTGAGTTGATTTGGAGGAGTACAAACTCCAGCCAGTCAGTGAGGTAGTAGGTGNCCCTTGAAAGTTGGCCATCTTGAGAATATAATTTTCAGAAAAAAAAAATNCNCAAAAATTAATTTATAATATGACAGACAAAAATTTGTATTAATTGGCGGGGCTTGAAAATCTCTAATTAATATTTACTATTTTTTAGAGATTTTCAAGAGATTATCTCTTTCAGTTTTAGAGATATTTAGATCCAAATAAATTTTCTCTAATTTTTAGTCTACTTTTCTATGTATAAGATAAACACCTTAAAGTATTTGTTGCTGAAAGTCTCTTATAATGTCAGAGTGACGATTTAAATGAAAAACGAGAGAAGAAGATATATTCAGTCAAGACCGACCATATGATACCCTACACCATTGCATATGTGTACCAAAATTACGTCTATGCTAAATTCACAAGTATTTATGCTATTTTTGGTGATTCCCGAAATTGGTTATTATATGGGAGATATGTTCAATTATGGACTGATCTTCATGAAATTTGGCACATGGATTTGTTACATAAAACTTATTTATGTTAAATTTCATTATAATATTTAAATTTTTAAGGTATTTTTGAGTGTTAAAACTCTATTCCGGCGCCGAGAAAGCCTTTGTATAGGTAGATGAAATTAATGCGTCCGATCATGACCTAAATCAAGTAGGCTTCGTACTTGTCCCCAAAAACAAACATTATCTTCCCAAGTTTCCTCAAAATTATTCTCTAAAAATTGCGGTCCTGTACTTTGCGCACAAGCATTTACATGGACAACCCAGCCAACCAGACGAACGACGGACATCGTTAAATCGACTCAAAAAGTGATTCTGAGTGCTGGGTGTAGGAAATTAATTTCTCTGCGTTACAATATTTGCACAAACACATAATACCCCAACCACCTATTGTGTAGTAGGGTATAAATAAAATTGTTTAAAGATGTTTTTTTTTGCCTGGATTGAAATGTCGTGCATTTTGGTACAAAAAAAGGAGTTTTTCTAATTCTTTAATTTTAGATCCAGTTTGATTATATTAAATTAAAATTTCATTAATATATCTTTGATCCTTTAAATTTTATTTCAATTTAAATAATAACATTATTAAAAAAATTTTTATTCTTAGGGTCATGTTATGAAGAAAGTTGACAGAATGGTTATATGTGTTATTCAGGCAAAATATAAGTAGTTTGTTTTTGCTTACAATTATGCTCGTAATCTAAACGTAATAAAATGATCATATTATTATTATTATTGCATCTCAACAATATTATTGTTATATACATAAAATCAATTAAATTATTAACATTATAAAAAAGAGCCTGAAGCCTCAATTTCATTTTTGTTTTCAATTACACCTACAAGCTAAATATAATAAAATTATCATATTATTGTATATCAACCATATTATTGCTATATACATAGAATCAAATCCATGTACAATCATTATAGACACAGAGCAACCATTTTATATCACATGCAGTCATAATATAATAAAAAAAAAACATAAATTAAAACAATATTTACCTTAGTAATGATAAATTAGAAAACAAATATTTTCCACGTACCTGCAAATAAAAACAAAAATAAATTTATTACTTAAAAAAAAAACATTTTTAATTATTTGAAAACTGATCATATTTAGATAATTTTTATTATATTTATTTTCATTGAATAATACAATACAAAGCTTCTTAATTTTGTTTTAACATATAAGTTAATTAATTTAATTTTTAGTTCTTAATAGTAGGTCATTTAATAAAATTTAATTTAAAATTACAAAGTAAATTGTATTTTAATGCTAAAAATTTTATATATAAAAAATACACTTATTTTTATAAATATAAAGTTACTAAAATAATCTTTAATAATTATGTAATTATGGTAGTTTGGAAAGTGTCCTTTACTGCGTCCTGGAATTAATTAATTCTCTTTGACAATATATTTATTTCACAAACTGTATTAATTTTTTATTAAAAAAAAATATCACACTTTTAACACACAAACCTATCAAATTTATAGAAAACCAAAAGAAATAATTACATATACAAATGCACTAATAAAATAAAATAAATTTCAAATTATAATTAAATTAATAAGAGTCAATGTTTGAGAATAAAATCATACATTTTATTTTTAATTAATTTACGATTAATTTTGCAAATCTATATGAATTTTATAGCAACATAAAGCAAATAGAAATGAGAAAAAAATATTTAATTTCAATTTAAAAGCTAAATTAAAAAAAAAATTAATTCAATTTAAATAATATTTAAATAATATATTATATAAATTTAAAAAAGGAAATATTCATGAGAATTTTTTGTAGAAGTAAATAAAAAATATTTCGCTTTTTATTTTAATTTGTTTTATTTTTGCTTTTCTTTTTTTATGAATATAATTTGAAAGATAATAAGCTTGTCATTGTTAAAAAAGATTATTTTAATATTTTTTAATAACCATCTGTAGTTTTAAAATATGACCTACATCATAAAAATGACATAAATCACAAATACAAAATTTCTAGTAAATATTAAAATTTTTAAAACTATTTACTGCTCCTAGTAAAAATTTCTCCAGTTTATTTTTCGATCAATTTACTTAAAATTTGTAAATTGATTAATAAAGTTTTAGATGAAAAAGATCATAAACATTTTTATGGTTACAAGTTAATAGTTGACATTCACTTTTTAATATGTGCAAAATTATTCACAGCAGAAGGAAGTATTATGTGTTCGAGCTATGGTTTGTAACATTCAAAATTATTAAAATAAAAACCATCTTCAAACTTAAAAACTTGATTGATTTAGATACAATTTCTAAATAGGTATGATTTTTCTAGTATTTATCAATAATAAAGTTTGACTATATTATGTTTGGATTAAAAATATTAACTTTAAGTCTGCCATTTGGTAACTTTAAAGCCTCCTAGTCTTTGTACGAAAAATATTGTATATTTTGAGGTCTACAGAAAGTCAAACTGAAAACGATGATCGTTAAAGTTATATATTTTAAATTGATGCTATTTTGATAGAGTTTGATTATATTATGTTTTCATTAAAATTATGAGCTTTGTGCCAGTCTTTTAGTAACTTTAAAGACTCCTAATCCTTGTACGTCATTTATTGAATATTCTAAGGACTGATATAGTCAAGTTGATTAAAGATCATTCAAGTATATTCATCAAAGTAATTAGAACCATAATCGATAGCTCCTTTTTTAGAAAATATATTACGCCCCAAAACTGTAGAGTATAATATTTCCAGACTTAACCGACAACAACTTTCTTAAATGTAATTTTATTTTTAATCTTTTTTTTATTATTATTATTTTTTTTTTCAAACACTTTAGCAGGTGACATTTTCATTAAACCCAGTTGGCACAATTGTTTCGACAATTTATTTTTCTTTCTTTTTTTTCATATTGTTGTTAAGTTAAACATCAATTATGATGATGTTGTCTTTTCTTTTACCTCAACACACACATACACACACACACATAAAATGTAAATTTAGTTGCAACAAAAATGTTATGTATTAAAACAGTTTCACTACTTTCTCTAAGACTAAGAAAATAAAATGCATTAAATAAATAAAAACAACAATCAACTTGTGATGTTACTAAGTTTTTTTGTTCTTCGTAAAATGATATATGACAAAAAATCTTTAAAAAAAAATTGCAAAAATAAAATAACAATCTGCATTAAAGCTGTTTTTTGTTACTACAACACTTAATCTAATAAAACTATAAATATTATCAGTATGTCACACATACCAACACGCATTATATATTTATTCGCACAGATATAAACAAGTGTGTGTATATGTGTAAGCAAATGATGCCTTAAGCGCATTTTTATATCTGACACTTTTGCTGTAATGTCAAATTGATTGGCAGACAGACAAGTAAACGGACAGACAGATAGACAGACAGACAGCCATGTATGTAGACAATTGAAGCACGCGTTAACAAAAAATTGTTTTTAATACAGAAAATTTATAAAAAAAGATTACACATAGTTTTATATAACCCCACAAACATTTGGAAGATAATACTATTGCCTAACGCTAATAAATAATTGCGGTAAGAATTTACAAAAACAAAATATTTGAATCGTTGTTTTGACGAAGGATATATAAAGGATTACATTCATTGTTTTCCCTATTACTATAGTTTCGCCTTAGCATATGTTTACTGGGTTTCATTGCCTATGTGTATCGTGTTATATTATAAATGTTGTGTTGCAGCAACAGTTTGGAAGACAATATCCATAATGTTATTTGGTTTGTAAGAGCTTTAAGATATTTGTGACATTGCAACTGAATATACACTCAAAGAAATCATTAAGACATTTTTATTTTGTTAACATTTTAAACATGATTTTAGAAATGTTTCTTATAATTTCTGAAGAAAAGAAATGTTCATTCCAGTTTAAAAATCCATTTGTTAAAAATATGGTCAACCTTCTACAAAATGATTAAAAATATAGAAATAAGTGCAGAAATAATGCAAAAAATATGCTGAATAGTATCGAGTAATAATAATCAAGTAATGTCATAATATGGTTCGATTTTATGGTTGTATGTAAATTATATTACGGTTAGATGTAGCATGATGAATAACAGTACATATTTTGCTGATTTGCAACCATATTTTTGTTACATATCTACAACTATACTGTTGTCTGTAAATTATATTATGATAAAATGTAGCACCACAATACGGTTGAATTACAATATAAATATTGCAGATTTGCAACCACATATCTATAGGATTCATGTATACAGCAATAATATGGTTAAATCGTAATACGAATATTGTCGATTTGCAACCATATTATAGCTGATTTATGTATGCAGCAATAATATATATGGTAGAATCAGAATAATTATTTTATTTATCTGTAACTATATTTTGAACTGAATAAAAATCAGCAATATATACTTATTGCCACGTGCTAATAATATATATTGTTGACAATACAAAACAAATATATTGTTGTCAATTCAAAATTACAAACACAATAATATATACAGGTACCGAAATATTATTATTATTATTATTATTTTTCAAATAAAATGTTAAGAACAATAATGCGATCGAATCTGAAGATATTACTTAACATTCTGTGCCAACAATATAATTGTGAATTGAAAACAAATGTATAATTGATACAACAAAATTGTTTTTAGAATAAAATATATTCAACAATAAGGATGTTTTCGAAGACAATAATTTTTGGCGACAAAAATAATAAGCCTGTGGGAAATTTGACGCAATTGCAGAAACGGACTGTGCTCTCAGTACCAGTTGAGTACCAATTCACATCAAACTTATCACCAAAGTTCCAATTGAGAACATTGAGACTCAATTTATAATTAAGTGCACAATTAGTAATTCTCGCACAATAATAATCTGTGGCTGAGTGATTAGTGTTTAAGACTATAAAACATAATATAAGTTAGATGACCATATGCTCTATTCGGTGTGCCACCATAGAAATTTTGGGAAAACTCTTTAAGCCTCCTAAATATTCAACATGGCAATTAATCTCCAATTTTTATTTAAAGGCTTTCTAATATAAAAATCAAAAGATCGCATACTATGGTTGCTTATTTACTATCACTCTCTTTGAAGTCACTATCTGCAACACTCGATCTTTATTCTCCTGTCTTCAAATTTGATTTGAAGAATAGTCTGACTAGAGTATAAATATATAAACAAAATTTTGTGAAGATCAAGATACATTACTATAGTTCCACACGGGATTGTTAATATTTTTTGAAATATTTTAAAACCCTCATATGCCTAATAGAACACTAGCCTCTAAAGGTTAACTATAAAGTTAAAATCGATCTTGTGTTGCCGTCATTTTTCTAGAATTCTTTAATATATTTTTAAAAGTTTTGGCTATAACTTCAAACTTTAAATTGTCGATTCTATTTGAATATTTTCTTAAGAGTTTTTAAAGTCTGTCAGTGATCCCGTAAACACTTCGGGGCTCTTACCGGTCACTTCAAATCGATCTATATTTAGTGAATGTAATGGTTCTTTGATTCCTATTGCTTCCAAAATATAAATTTAGGTTTTTAATGTAACTATTCAGATGAATAAGTAATCCTTATACATAATAATTTTCTATCGCACTCTCTAAACTTAAAGATCGAGAGCATAATTTTTATTTTTCAGTACTATATTTCGATTCTAATGATTTCATTAGTATATTTTCAAAAGTAGCTTCAGACGTTAAATTGTCGTTTCTTTTTGAACATTCACTTGAGAGTTTTTAAAGTCTGTCGGTGACCACAGAGGGACCGTAAACACTTTGGCGATTTTACCGGTCACTTCAAATCGATCGGTTATATTCAGTGAATGTAATAATTCGTTGATTCTTATTGATTTCAAAACGTAAATTTAGTTTTTAATACAACTATTCAGTTGAATAAGTATCCCTTACTTATAATAAGTTTATATCGATAATAGTTCTCTAGGTTGAAGGATCGAGAGCATAATTTACGTTAACGTTTTATCCCTGGGATCTTTTTTTTTAAAAAAAAGTGCAATTGAGGTGGTGATCTAATTCCATTGGAATGAGCAGCGAAAATATCTTTTCATGTATTTCCAGATATGTATTCATATCTAATTTTCTTGCAGTGTATTATTAAGAATATAATTTTAAAAATCGTAACCTAGTTACCTAAAGATACAAAAACCTACACTCCTACATTCACACACATATATACTTTCCTATATCCTATACTCAGATCCAGACAATGACTGTCGCTATGAAACTAAAAAACAAATGAAACATCAACAACAACAACATCGACATATCCACATCATTCGAATCATATTCATTTTCATTTCAAATCCATCTCCCACCTACAGCAGGACTTTGAGAGAAGCAATGAAATGAAATAAAAAAAAAACACACACAAACACATTTTCTTTTTAGATTTTATATTTGAAACAACAGCAACAAAAACAAAAAGAAATATAGTTTTATTTTCTTTTTTTGTAATTTTGTCAACAATTGACATTATTGCAATTTGGTTGATGTGTTCACATTTTGTTTTATTTCATCTTTTTGTCGATTTCCCAGTCGTTTATTTTGATGGTTGGTATGTTTTACTTTTTTTTGTCAATCAAAATGGTCTTCAATTTTTGACAAATAATACTCATCGCAATATGCTATAATATGTTATTGTTGTTAGTTATTCCATTTTTTGTTATTTACCTAAATAATTGACAAATCTTTGTTGGTTTGTTTATTCAGAAGATGAGCATGATATACTTCATCAAATTTGTTGGATTATCCATGGAATAAAAAAGTCTTTTTGAATGTTTAATAAAATTCCTTTGAAAATTATTATTTGTTTATATGTAGCTTCCTATTAATTTAATCTTTGTTTTAATTAAAACTATTCACAATTGTATTTGTTTAAAATTTTAATTAAAATTATAAATCATATTCAAGATTTCTTACCTCTTTCCTTTTTAAAAATAATCTGTGCAACTGTTTCAAAGCTAATGCGATAAATTCTTATTAAATTTATGACATTTTAAGTTTTAGGCCTATTGTGCTAATTTGTCATATAATTTTTTTTCCTTCATTCATACTCTTTGTACTTCAAGTCTTTTGCAACTTAGTAACTTGGTCAAAAGTAGATATATTTTATTCACAGACAACTTTGTAGCATTTACATTTAAATAAATAAACACACACACACACACATACTGACACAGACATACATAAGCCTAAAGAAGTTGGTGAGAAAAAAAAAGAAAAATGTTCATCTTAAACACCAAAGTACTACTTTGCGTTGTTTGGGATTTAAGTAGTTTAGTTTAAGAGAATAAAAGTATGCTACATAAAACACAACACTTTGAGTTAAAGCAACCAAAAAATGTGTAAATTCTTAATGCTTGAGATTCCTTAATACTATTGTTTGTGTAGATATTTGTATTACCAGGACTACGAGAGATAATTTTCTATTACGAGAACAATCGAAAAAGTTATTTCGGTTAAAGGAAAGCAAAATATTTTCGAAAAATGAGTTACTTAACTCCCTGTGATAAAGACAAAGTGTTTTTGCAGCTCAAGCTTATTTTTTCAAACAATAAACCCCTTAATTCCTTAAATTATGTTGATGGCCTGGTTCTCCACAAAGAGTTATTGCACATCCTAAGTTTCTTCAGATAATAGACAATCCATGACGATTAGGCCTATGCCTAAAAAAATTGCGAACATTTTCGCCTGAATCCTATGTAGCTTAAAAATGTTTCTGTTTATTAAATTTTTCTGAGGCCTTGTTATAATCCCAAACAATTTTACTTTGTTTCTATAAACAGATTTAGTAGTGATAATTGCAGATTTTAACTTGTTTATGGTCCTTCGAAGCGGATCCTAATTCATTCTATTAAAACATAAAAAAAACTATTTCTACTATGTAAAATATGAGGAGTTCGCTACTAAAATAGAAGCATTTATTACTTCATAAATATTTTTTTTAAAACCGTTGCGGAAATATTTTAAATAATAAAATATGAAGATATACAAATTAAATTATGTTCGCAGTTGAAATAATGAACACCAAATAAAAATTTTCAGCTCATTGAAAAAATATTAAAATAAGAGTAAATCAACTGATAAAATGTATTTGGTACTGATTTGGCTCCGTTCCATATAAATGCCTTTAATCGTCATGGAAAAATGATACTCTCAAGGAACTGCGACAAACAGACATCAAAAGATTTTTGGACATAAAATGCTTCTTGACTTGATACGACCTTGTATCTAAGCCTAATATTTATGGTACTTAAGTGGTCATCTATATTTGATTCTATTAGAAGAGTGCATTTTATTTGAAGCAGTTAAAAATATATAAAGAAATCATTCAACAAAAAACTGTCCATAATTCTCAATCATGAAAATTTTTGGTCTAATATTGTGAGATCAGTTAAAACCTATTTTAGAAAAAAAGGAGATTAGTTTTGTTCCAAATAAATGTTCTAATATTAAATGAGTTTATACCTATATAGTAGATTGAGATCACATAAACATTCTTAATAAGACAACTATTACTATCTAGATCTATAAAACAAAGGACGCAGTTTGAACTCTTCACAACTGCAGAAATTTCATTGTTGAGATAAATGAAAAACAAAGTCAATCCGTCCGTCTGGTTGGTTGTCTGTCCATGTAAAGCTTTTGCGCAAAGTACAGATAGCAATTTTAAAAATAATTTAATAAAATTTGGTACAACAAGGATGAAGCCTATTGAATTTGGTCATGATTGGTTCATAATTGACCATAGCTCCCATATTAACCCCTCATTTGAAAATCACTTTCATGTACATAAATCCCTTAAAATCACTTATAAGTTCATAAATACATTAGAATCTCAGTATCATCGTAATATTTTGTATTAATATTTTTTATTTTACACAAATATAGGTCCATAATTGGTCCATTTCTGAATTTTGAACACAGGGGTTTAAGGTAGCATATGGTCGAGCTTGACCAACTATATCTTTGTCTCTCGTTTTATGAATGTAATTTGATGCAAAAGTAGTTACCAATAAATCTGATAGATCTCGCTATAAAAGTTTTCGTTTTTAGACATGCCATTTAAAATGTGGGGTACCATTTTCCCCAGGACTACACGTAAGGACCATAAACTAAGATCAACATACTATGATTGTAACATATGATAATAGTTAAAAATTTGTATATTTGTACGTAATTATTCCTATGTACGTAATTATCCATTTTAAAATATTTTCATCATTTAATGATTCAATTTAATAATGTTTATAGTAACTGTTTATAATATTGCTTTCAATTTTATCATTTATCATATATAAAGTAATGTTATGATATTATAGGATGTTTGTATTATAGCGTGATTTAATTATATCAGGTTATAATTCCATTATTCATTTTGATTCCATGTAGTAGTTTTATAATCTTATTTAACATATAATACCGATTTACATATTATTACTGTTATTATTATATTATTACTATTATTATTATTATTATTATTATTATTATTATTATTATTATTATTATTACTATTATTATTATTATCATTGTTATTATTTTTATTATTATTATATACAAATAAAAAAACTTATTGTGGTAATCCATTAAATTATAAAACAGCTATACTTTAGAATAGAATAGTTGTAATGATCATACCGTAGCCATGTTTCTCTGCGTGTATCTTTATCTGAACATGTGCCAGTTATTCTTAGAAAATGTTATAATTTTTACAGATTAGTTTCTAATATGTACGATTTTTTCCCTGTATGGGCGTACCATTTTCCCTGGTCCTATTCGTTCCATTTTCATCATAAGGTTGATGATTAGTGAGAAAAGTATTTTTGTTAAAATTTAAGACTAAGGTAACAACAGTATAAAATTTATCTGATAATAAGTATTTTCATTGGAACAAGCACTTTCCTTAGACCTACCCGCTCCATTTTTTATTTCAGATATTTGAATCAAGAAATTATTTATTTTATTTATTTATTTATTTATTTATTTATTTATTTATTTATTTATTTATTTATCTATCGCAAATTAATAATTATGTTCTTTGAAGCTTTGTGATTATTAGTTGAAAATAACGGCATTATCAGTTATAGCGCTAGAGATATGGTGGCTAATATTCAACTTCAATAATCTAACCGAAAAATAGCCCATTTATTTTTAACTGTTATAGAATGATATTGTGAAAATTACGGTTTCAGTTATATAGTGTATGTATTTCCCAAAAATTAAAGAACTTTTTAAACCGTTTTTGTCCTTCTTTTCTTTATCAGCTGTATTATTATATTTCCATTTAAAGGTATACATTTGGCGATTCTTTTTTTTTTTTTTGCTTATTTTCAACATTCATTATTCACTTTTACTACAACATTTGCTTATGAATTCTTAGGTATTCCACTCAGCTCAGTTGTGTTGTAGTCTAGTGTCATAAAGTATCTTTAAAATGTTTTTTTTTCATAGTTCTCGATATATAAAAGATGCAGTATATTCTACTAACGCTATTAAAGTACTACTTGCTAGCATTAGTGTTGTCTGTATTATGAGAAAATTGTATGGCAGCAACATTGTTTTGGTGTTGCTAGTGGCAGTATGCATTTTTTATGCGCTTTATTGTGTGTTTGTGTGTGTGTGTGTCTGTGTGTGAACTTAAATTTGATAATATTTGGTATATATGAGTTAAAAAGCTTTTTTTCTCTGTAACTCTATTCAGTATAGTTCCAGAACTCTATAAGTATTTTATATAATTTTTTATTTTATTTCATATTTTACTTTATATTTCTTTACTTCAGTTAAATTAGACTGGTGTAAAGTAGAGTGGAGAAGGTAATAATTAACTGAGATGAAAGTTTTTAATATTTACGGATTAAATGAAATTATTTATTTTTTTTTTTTTTTTTTTGGATCGTTCGAGATTCAAATTCTATATAGAAAATCGGTTGACTCAAAAGGTATGTGCTTATTATATATTACTTCTTAAAAAGTTGTTTTGTAGTCAAATTAAATTACTAATAAAAACTCAAATATTTTTATTAAAACTAGTTCCATGGAATTATTGATTAAATATTTAATAATAGCAATGTAAACTTTAATGAGAAATATTTAAAAAATATTGATTAATTTTCCTAGTAGCAGTCTATTGACTATATTTTCCAAGAACTATGAATATGAACACAAAAAATATATATGAAATAAATTCATATGTGTTTGTGTATCTGTGTAAATAGAGTGTAGGATAAAAATAAATTTTAAGCTTATAATGGTCTTAATCATCTTTTGTGGTGTTAAGCTGTAAGGTTATGCTGCCACACGATGAAAGAAATATAGCTGATGATAATGATGATGATGACAACAACACAGGAGACGAAGGTGGTAATGGTAATGACGATACTGTTGCCCATGGTGAATACTGTGATAGATGATGATGATAATAATACTGATGCTGAAATTGCTGTTGCTGCCGAAGAAGAAAGAGGTGTTGTTAAGCTGCAGCTTAGTTTTGGTGTTTCTATGTGTTCACACAAACAAACAAGCAAACAAACACCATTAGCTATGTAAAAACTCTCATATAAAATATAAAACTAGGATTTTTATAGTATTTAGTTTGGTTTTTCATAGTTTCATAGCATTACCATCATTACGTTGAAAATTTACTTAGTTTTTTTTAGAAAGAGTGAAAAAAAAAACTGAAAAATATGAACTATGTTTTAGATATTTACTGCTGGAGCAGGCAATCAAAAGACATAAAAGGCAAACTAGACAAAGTAGACTGACTGGTAAATAAACTGCGAGTGATTTAATGGAACAATGTTTAGCACTGAACGAAATTATTGATTTTAGGACCCAGAAAAATACATATTTCTTGGGTTCTTAAATGATTTCTCGATAAGTATATCTTTATGTGGGTAATCTTTAAATTATTGATAGCAACTTTTTCTGAAAGAAAACGCCTTTTTTAAGCCTTTATCTCTATAAGAGATACGCTAAGTCCATTTTTGGAGAGTAAAAAAATCAATAAGCATTCTGGAATTATATATCACTTTAAATGAAATTTGATAAACCATTTTAGGTGATTGCACCATTAAGAAGTCTGAAATAATCAACATCTTTTGTAATTCTACATATAAATAGTTATTTGGTTCTTAGCTGCAAAAAAATTGGTTGAGTAACTACCCTAGAGTAAGGAGAACTGGTTCAAAAGAAGTCACTTGCCAGGTTCTCAGGGTTATTGATCTTTTCCCTTTCGAGAAATTTATATGAGAGCAACTTGTCACTTTAATATAGGGTTGTTATTAGAGGTGGCTTATTAGTCCCTTGAAACATATAACAGCGCTGGTCCAATAGGACATGTTCAGTATCGATTAACATAATAAAAATGGAAAACAAATTTGGTAATTGTTGCGGCACTCCGAATTATCTAAGGTATATTATATTTTATAGACTTCAACGCTAACCACTCAGGCACTGAATGTTATTGCTAGTGAGTTGCTAATTGCTCACTTAACAATCATATTATAAATTGACCCTAAACTGTTTAAAAGCGAGTGTGTTTGTGTCTCAACTGGTTATCAATTGGAACTTTTGGGTCGATTTAAGTATCAATTGGTACTCAAGTGGGTTTGAAGGACCGGCCCATTCCTGCAATTGCCACAAATTTCCCGCAGGGATGTTAAAAAGTTATTTCTTTAAATTCTTTAAATATTTAGATGAAAGATAGGCTGCAGCTATTTTGTACCACTATGTACTTCCTTTCAATGACAACACAATGTTAAATTCAGCTTTTCTTCAAAGCCATAGCCGATCATATTCCAATAAAATTATGATTATTATTATCAATTAAATTCTGGAATCGTCATAAATTGAACAAAAGATCTAATGACAATTGTTAAGAAAATGAAATGGAGTATTACAAGAACTTACATTGATCTCAAAACTATTTTTATAAACTATAAAATCATATGTCCTTGTTTTGATATTAGCATGACACAGAAAAACTCTAATGACCTCCATATATCGATTTAATGAAGTCTGTCCGTCCGTCTTGTGGGCTAACTGTCTGTCCATGTAAACTTTGCAATTAACAAAAAATCCTCATTAAATTTGGCACAAGGGCGAAGAATATTAGTCATAATCGGCCCTTTATTTTACCTAGCCGTCATACAAATATTGTCCCGAAATAGAGATTGGTACATAGTTGACTATACCCAGCAGGCCGTGTCTTGCAGAAAGTATCCACGATGTCTTGATGGTTTCATACAGTCTTCGAAGACAAATTTCACAAACATTGGTGAAATTTTCGAACAAAGGGCNNGTATCCACAATGTCTTGATGATTTCATACAGTCTTCGAAGACACATATACGACAGCTCTAAACAAACATTGGTGAAATTTTCGAACAAAGGGCACTTAAATCATCAACGATAATCTAAGTGACGCGTCATGTATATTTTCGTTAACCATATTAAGAAAAATAAATAAGAAAAATAGTTGGGTTCCAACTGATATTTGAACCCAGGCCATCAAATTATCTTTTCCTTATTGAATAGTCAATAAAAGTACTACAACATTCTATATTTTTTTAATGATTTTATAAATTCTTTTATTTATCTAATAGTTTAACGAGAGAAAAAGGTATAGTCAGTCAAACCCGACCATATATACGGCATAAAAATAGTTGATGATGAGTTTAACTCACGACATTCTCGCTGGGCACTTAACTCGTGTCATCATCAAACCATATATATACTAAAATTCAGTATATTTTGTTATTACAGCCGCCGAAAATGAGATAAGATGACATTATAGGTGACTTTTAATAAATTTTGTTCTTCACGACAAATTTCGACGATATATTCGATGAAAGTGTCCTCAATGGACATGTGGCCTCCCCTCTTTCCAAAATCATTTCAACATGCATACCAGTGCTACTTAGTAGCAAGATAATATTAGTAGCAAGATAATATTCGACACAAATATGTTTTCAAATATGATCGATCCATAATTGACTATCACTTTCATATAAACACACCTTCGGGAAATGCCCAAAACGCCGCCTTAATATAAGTATGAACATAGTATTATGATATTTATGTTTTATATAAATATATATTACATACAAGACCCCTATTTAAATTTCGAATCACATATTCAATAGTATAGTGTATCATATGGTCGGCTTTAACCTACTATATTTGCTGATTTCTTTCATATTCTTTTAGGTCTCTACTAACTATTTAATTACAAATCTATTTGCCTTAATTATAATTCTTTTTCAACATAATTTTCACATCAATTCCATAAAATAACTCACTAAAAAAAATAAATGTCTAATAATACAAAGATCATTATAAAAAAATTGATTCTTACAAAACAAACAAATTTCTCTAACAGTGTAATTTGATTTAAACACAAAAGATTTTGTAAATTCTTTTATGCTGCAACATGAATACTCGTTACATTCAATGAAGGGGAGTGTTGAAAAACATTTGTATTTTAAATCTATTGTTACAATTTTTAAGCAAACTTTATGTTGCAGTCACTCATATACCTACTACTCCTACCAACACTTTGCCAACAATTGGATTTTTCCCATAATACTTGTACTACAAAGAATAATAAAAAATAATGAGGAACGGGAACAGGAATGGCAACGGGAACAATATAATAAAGAACTACTACTGCTGCTGTTGTTGTTGCTGTTGCTGCTGATGTCGTTGATTGTTTAAAGTGCAAGTAATCATAAAAAAGGCAGCAAATTCTATGCAACAATGAAGTAAAACTGAAAAGATCTAAAATATATAATAGACTCTGCTATTTAAATGAAATAAAATCAACTCATCTCTGCTTATTTTTTCTTCGTTTCTTTTGTATTTCAAAGAAGAAAAAAAAATAATTCTTATCAAATAATAATGATTATGATGATGAAGATTAAGGGAATAGAAAGAATGAAAGGGAAAAAAAAAACAGAAAAATTAAATATTTAGTTGGTTGGTTGGCTGTTATTAAGGTCGTCATAGGATGTTAGTAGGTGTTTGTCCGTTTTTATATCAATTATATTGTATATACATATATATAATGCGATAATAGGTCACACAGGCCTTTTGTTATTCACAACAACAAAAACATCGTTTGTAGTTACACAGACAAATCTTTAAGAATTTTTATTAACACAACGTAACTATGAAGATATGTAGATAGCAACTTCAGAAACAAAGCTCTAGCATCAATTTGATTAAAGAAGTTTTTTCTTTTTCTTAATTTCAGGCACTTATTTGGTTTTGAAAACAAAAATATAAAGACCGAAAGACAGTGTGACTATACAACAGCATTGAATAGACTTAGATTTTCCATACAGTTCCACAAACTTGTTACTGTAGGAGCATCTTCAGACTTCATGATTTTTCTAAAGCAAACAAGAAATCAATTGATACTTTATATATTACGAGAAGACAGTTTAGTATCTGGTTTTAAACTATAAAATACGCATATGGTCATAAAAGTGTAAAATTACATAAAAATATTTACACTAAAAATTTACACTAAAATTAACTATAGATTCTTGCTTTATAGCAGCTCTGCAGAACTGTAGGATACTTTTAACTTACAACAAACATTATTCAGTCATTATCATCTTTGTGAATATGCATGACTACGTTTTATATTATATTACTGGAAAACTACATTCGTAGTTTACTTACACATATATCTGAATAAAAGGATTAAGGAAGGTAATTCTCAGTGAAATCATTATATCACGTCTCGTCGTAGTCGCCCTCGCACAGTGAGTCTTAACGCAAAATTTTTGGTAATATCTCCTAAATTATTATTCGCTCGAGCATTTAAGCTTATCGGTAATGAATGGGATGATGCTCTCATTGTCGTGTGAGGCCAAATAGCTGTTTGTATACTTGGACAATAAGTTTTCTTGCAGGAAAAATACTCAGGAGAGGGTAATGAAAGGACCGAATGCTTTTTATTGCAGTAAGAACTCTGTAGGGAAGAATTTCAGTCTTAAACCTTAAGTTGCGTTTTAAGGTTACACATCGGTTGTTAGACCTATTCTTGCTTATGATTGTTCTGTTTGGTGGAAGGTATTGTGTAAGGGAACTTATAGATCTTAAACCTTACACAATACCTTCCACCAAACAGATCAATCTTAAGCAAGAATAGGTCTAAATATCAATGTCTAAATCCAAGATATAACCAACGATTTAAGGCTTCTCTCTAAATTTCAGAGATATGATTCAATTGGCATCTCAGGTACCAGGAGAAGCACATCTCAGGAAATTATTCTCCACCTTCTTTCAATTGATGAGTTTGTGAAAGGGAGGGATTACAGGAATTAAAATTATTGGGGTGCATACCCCGGTTACAAGTATACTCGATAAAGTTTAATTCAATTATCAGACATTCTCCTTGAGCAACCCTTCAGATTATGTTGGGAATTTGATTGTCTTCGGGGTACTTCCGCTCTGGAAATACCTTATATAAACCTCTGAAGCAGGAAAGCTCCTTGGAAGTTGGACTACATATACGGATGGTTCGAAAATGAAACTAGGCACTGGAGTAGGGGTATATTTTTTTGGAAACTTATATCAGACTTTCCAGTTGCCACGTTTTTCAGCCAGAAATCATTGGCATTTATAAAGCCCTGGGATTGAAAGAAGTGAACGTTGAACGGAATTCTGAGATCAGTTTTTATGTTGACAATCAATCAGCATTAGTGATACATCTGTTATAATTCCAATTAATTTTTATTTTATGTTCATAAAGGAGTATACTCTGGACAACACGTGTCTGGCGTGGAAGAACGAACTGCAGATTATCTAGTTATGGCGTAGTCTTAATCTCGCAGATTTCAAACACCATCTGGGTATGAGTCGCAAGAATCCAAGAGTCATTGTGGGTATGATTACTTGTCACTCCGCAATAGGGAATATGATGAGTCAATGTAGAGGAGCTAGATACAGCAGAGCACATACTCTGTCATTGTGTAGGACTTTAGTGAAATAGACTGAAATAGTTTGGGTGCCATATATTGCATGAACTAGGTGAGGTGACACGCAATGGGCTTATCAATCTCATAGGGTTAGTAAAGAGTATAAAATGGCTTAGGAACAATCATATTTGATTGTTCTGCTTTTTGTCTTCTTTTTCTTTCTTATTTTCTTGTTCTAGATTGAAGGGATCACTATGAGCGACCTAAAGCGTGAATTAATGGATTGTTTATGTGACACTTCCTACCCCGAACGAAACAACTGAACGTTTATATATATAGAATCTGACCAGTAGTTTTGGATATATTTATTTGTTACCAAAAATGTTACATTTGGCTTCACTGTGATTCGGGCTGCTACTTAATTCACATAAGGAAAATACAAAACAAAAATAAACAAATGATTATTATTCACGCATTTATTTTTTCAACATTAACTGGTATAAAACCCAGTAAACAAAAAATCTTCAGATATTTTAAATTACATTAGAAAACTTATGTGAAAAAAAATTCTAGAATTCAGGAGGGTGTGTACCTTAACCACCGGAGTTATTGGTTTTCCATTTACATTTTAGAGTCATCTTTATGGAGATAGCTTTTAGATATGTATAAAATTATTATTTGTTATTAAATTATTAATTAAAAAAAGAATGTTGATACTTTTTCAAAAAAGGCGTTTTTTTTTACAATTTTTATATTAAATGCCGTTCATTTTTGGACTCGGTAAAAACATCTACTTCAAAATCTTTTTATTAAATGGATAATAATAAAACCGATTGAAAATTTTAGGACATACAGTAGGCTCTCGGAAACGTGAACTATTTTATTGATTTAGAAGGTTTCGATTTGGTGAATATAAATATAACAGGTACTATTTGCTTCTAAGATTAGAAATAAAAACAGTTTATTCTTACTCGGGGATTTCCCAATTTATAAACACCAAAAATTCAAAAAAAAAAAAAAACTGTTCACGTTTTTGAGGTTTTTATTTTGTTCGCGTTTTAAAAAAGTCCGTGATAAATTTTTTCCACATTTCGTTCACGTTTTCGTGAGTGTACTGTATAAGAAGAATATACCAAATTGTGGTACTTAAAAACCAACTCAAATAACTCTAAAACTATTCAACCAGCCGATTAGAAGTTTCCGATTAATTTCCAACATTTTTCAATTCTGTGCAATACTGTAGAAATTTAGACCCCTAACTCGTCACCAAAGTTCCAATTGAGGAGTAGTTGACACAAACACACTCACTATACAGCAGTTGAGAGTCAATAAGATTACTAAGCGCGAAATTAGCAACTCGCGCGCAATAACAATGAGTGCTTGATTAGTTAACATTGAAGACTTTAAAACAACATACGTTAGACGAACATGGGTTCAATTCGGGGTGCCGCCACTGACAATTTAATAAAAATAATAATAAAAACATTTAAAAGTAAAACAACTGCAATTTTTATTACATTAATCGAGCCTGAACCTGTCCTTTTGAACCAATTCTATGATCTGTCACAAGGGACTAATTAGACACTACCAATGATAATTGGTAAAAGTGACAGTTTCCTTTCATATAAAGTTCCGGAACGGTTAATAGCCCTGTGAACCTGTCATGTGACTAGTTTTGTACCGGTTCTCTTTACTCTAGGGGTATATTCTATGATATAGTACACATAGTGTAGACTCGCTTAACCACAATCTAGACTACAGTGTATTCTCGTGTATTTATATACTAACATACAGTCTCACTTATAGTCTTGACTAATAGCTTATATTCTAAATATAGTATATTTAATTAACTATAATCTGTCTAGTTTTCACTTTAGCATATAGGTAGTCTAATATTTAGCATATAGGTCAGTCTTTATTCCGCTTATATTTTTTACTATATTTAGGTTATAGTATTCACTATAGTTTAGACTATAGTCTAATCTACTGTCTAGCCAATAGTCTTATTTATAGTTTTTAGTGTATCATGTAATCTATCCCTAACAAGTATCTGGTTTTGCCTTTAATATAATTTATAGTTTAAAGTTCTTATACATAAAAAAATGTTAAATTACTAAGACATTATCAAACCATTTTTTATGAAAATTTTGTTTATTAACATTTGATAAATTAAAAATTTTATTTTGAATATGCAGGACTAAGACTATGGCCTATAATCTCATTTATAAATAAGTCTAAAGTCTAGTATATAATCTCCTCTACAGTCTAGTCTATATTTAAGTTAAAAATTTATTCCATGATTTCACAAATTTATTGGGCAATACTCTTATGACCAGGTTAATGTTTGCTTAAGGATTTTTTATATTACTCGATTCAGTCGTTATATGATGCGTTAAATATATTTTGCTTTCATTTTCATACTCTACTCCTTATACAAGGACAACAATAATATACATAGTGTTATTAGCATTGTTGTTATTGTTGTTGTATAAGTTGATTGTTGTTGTAGTTTAATTTATCCTTTGGTATGTTATAATGGCATAATAAAGTATAATAATGCATTTGTAATAGTAAAATAATGATAAAAACAATAATAATGATTATGATGATGTTGATGATGTATAATGTGGCCCATTAAAAATAAAAAGATTAACATGGACTAAAGAATAAATGAAGGCAACAAAATTATAAGAGGGAGGGAAATAATACAGAGTTACTCAAAATATAATTATAACCAAAATATTTTTATAACATTTATAAAAAAAAGCTGTAATAAATCCAAAGGCAAAAAGTCTAAATTCAACTTAAATATTGTTATATATTTTACTAATATTTTCTTTTTAATATTTAGACTATTTTTAAAAATATGCCAATATTTTTAGTTAACCAAATATAGACTATTCTTACCTTCTAACATCTATGACATTTTATAATTCTTAGAAAAATATATCTATAAATATTTTGCTTTTACTGTTGTGACCTTTAACATATCACACCAAGCTGACATATCTAAAATTAGTATACTTTTGTATCTATGTATATGTTTATATGTATGTATGTATATATGTATATGTAGAAAACCATGCATGTATACTGTAATAGTGGCCATGATAAAGAAATATTTAGTCAAAGCGTATAAATTTTTTCCATTAACATGTCAGTTACACTTATTGTATGTTTGCCACATTTTCAATGTTTCATCGTCATCATCAGCTGCAGCAGCAAGCGCGTCAACAAACAAGTCAAAAACGTAGCAACAAATTTTGCAATAATCGATATATTTTTTCTTACTTACTCGGCTCATCTTTTAAACTATAACAATATTAACTTGCATTTAGAAAGTATTGACTACAATCAGAAAAAGTTTATTTTGGCTTAAAAACTTCAGCAGCAGAAGTGAGGAAAATTTAAAAGAAAATTATGAAAATGTTTATTAATGCAACTTAACAGAAATCGTGAAAATTTTTAAATATTTTATTAGTCTTAAATAAAAGTCCCTGTTAAAAACATTACTAATGTTTAGGTAATAAACTGAACTATAGGCAAGACAATGAACTAGATTATATACTAGTGTATACATTAGTATATAGACTCATCTCAGGAATAGTTCATAATCTAAAGAAGACTTTAGTCTAGACTCCAAACTACTTTATTAATAGATTATAGATATTATAAACTAGACTATAGACTAAGCTATAGACTTAATTATAGACTGGAGTATAGTTAAGCCCACAGATTAAACTTTTAAGTTACAAAATAACACCTCAGTGTTCAGAATCAACAATTTTAGAAATAAATCTATAACTTTTAATCGGCTGATTAGATTTGTATAATATTTCAAACAGTTGTAGCAAAGAAGTATAAAATATTAAATTTGGAAGTGGAACAACTACAAACCCCTCAGGATCAGGGCTATGGAAGGTTAAATTAGAGTTAATCTGACATAGACAATTTTGAAACTATTTGTTTCTTAACCGATTTTAAATATTTTTAATCTTACTAAATACATTAATAAGGCTTATAAAAATTTCTTGTGCTATTAATAATATAATTTTTGTTCTTTTAATCACTACTTATGATTGTCTTGGTACCACTCCAGAGCATTCTTAGGTAGTAACATGATACCAAATCGTACCAAAAATATGTGCACCCATCGTGATCTCTTATGAAATAAAAACTATGTTTTTGCAAACATTATTTGTTGTATTTTTGGGTATTTATAGTGCCCACTGTTTTTTGTCATAACTGCATAAATCTAGCCAAGCCAGGAATTCTTTAGAAAATTTCGGTTCTTAACATATGCTCGAGCATCATCAATATAAAGATATTGACCAAAAACAAAAAATCAAAACACAAAATACATTTTTTCATACATATTACAACATTAGAATTTTTTTTATAAAATTTGATTTTAATTTCTGTACCCTATACTTGGATCCGCATTAGCATTAACTTTTCGCACCAAACAGCCCTAGTTCTGTGCTAACAAGGATGCTTTCCAACCAGATGTGCTTGAAATTCTTTTGAATATGCTTTCAATTTTCTCGGCCTTTTTAATAGTAGCACATTTTGATAAAACTCACAACAAATCAATATGTTTGTCTTTGAAAATAATAACTGATAACTAAGGAGTGAGATCGAAAAAATCTAATCATTTTGCCTCATAACTTTTTTCGGAATAAATATTCGAAATCTGTTTTTTATCTAGTCATCATTGAAAAATACTTCACTTATTATTTTTAATAACAACCATGTTAACTTGTCCTTATTTTCATCAAAATAAGTTACGAAAAAGATTTACGTACTACAAGTTATTAAAAAATTAAAAAAAACCTAATATGTCTTACAAATAATTGGCCACAGAATTAAATGTCTTTACGGACGATATTTAATTCTATGGCCGTTCCTAATGTTATTAAACAGTATCAGAAGAATTTGACTATTGATAGTTCGGTAAGAAAAAGGGACCAAATGATATTGGTTGAAAAGGCCGGAAAATGAAGGCATATTGAAAGAAACTCCATACACATCTGGTAGAAAATCAGCTCAGTTTTCTCAGTGCTTCGACTATTTGGTGCGAAAATTTAAAGCTAATAGGAATGTTGATAACATATTAAGTTCAAGAAATTCCAAACTGGAATTCTACAAGCCAAAAATAGGCCTGGGAATTTAAAACAAAATTTCATACAAAAATACTCAAGCTGTATAATTGTCGAAGAAACGTAGGTGTTGGCAGAATCTTCGCAGCTTGTGTTTCAAAAATTTTTATTGCTGATGCTCGAAGCAATGTTGAAGATAAGTTTAAGACCCAAAAAAAAAATTTTCTTACAAAATTCATGGTATGACAAGCTTTTTTGCAGTTGCGGCAAAACAGGAAAGTCGTTTGATACATTCGGATCTATAAATACCAAAATATGCATAAGGGAATATTTGCAAAAAAGACTTCTACTTTTCTTAAGAAAGCACAACGTGTCCACATATT
>MINK01187679.1:0-22106 GCA_001735545.1 Phormia regina
AATAATAATAATAATAATAATAATAATAATAATAATAATAATAATAATAATAATATAGATAATTTTATTTTAAATATTGCATACATTTAGGATGAAAAATAATTTTAAATTTAAAGCTTCTGTAAGCCTAATTATCTTAATTATTTATTTTTGAATGCAATCACAATAGCAGTAATTTTTCATAAATCTAAATGTAATTTCTTTTACTTATCTTTGTTATTTCTTCTAATATAAATTCAACAATTATTAATAAATATAAACAAATTCATTAACCTTGAATCGTGGGGCACTTATTTTCTTGATTTCTTAACATTTTAGGTTTATTAAAGACACACAAACAGAAAAAAATATAATAATAAGAAAAATAAACTTTACTCCACATGTTTTTTCTTAACTTTTAATCCTCTCATTTAAATTTGCTTATATTTTTTTTATTAAATGTGTCATTTATTTAATAAAAAAAATCATATTTTTATGAATTTCTTCTCTTCAAAAGGGAACACAGCGGGAGATTTGCCACACTTGCGCGCATAAAAACAAAAACATGCTGTAGTTTTCAACGAAATCATTAAAAGTTTCTTTAACACTTAATGGAATTACTAGTGAGTGTATATACTTATTATGTGTGTGTTGGATAATTGTTGTTTCATTGTATTTGCTTTATACAAACACTGGTATGTACAACGTTCATGTTTGTATGTATGAATACATAATTTATTGATTTTTTTCAACACAATCTGTTGAGAAAATAGTGCATAAAATGATAAAAGATTACTTGCGTAAATTTATTGTTGCGTACTTTTAAAGGCTTTAATTTTAAGAGCATACTTTTGGGCAAAAATTTTACTCAATTCTCCATTAAATGTAAATTACAAGCTAAATTTTTAAATATTCACTGATTTTTAAATTCGTTTGAAAAAAGAAGAAAAAAAAATTGTAATTAAAATAAAATTTTTAGAAAAGTAATTCTTCTTATTTTTACCATAACAAAACCATGTGTTTAAAAAAAGCACATGTTCCACTTAATTTGTATTGAAAAAGAAAAAAATCAAAAGATTTTTAAATAATTACTTTTTCTACATTTCATTAAAACTGTGAAAATGAAATCTTTCATTAATTAAAAATACTTTTGATTATTTCTTGGTCTGTTTTTATATTTTATTAATTTTTGTAAGCATGACATTTAATCAAGATTTCTGCAAATATATTTTTATGATATTTTAAAATTTTATTTATAAATAAAACAAGTTTTTTTTTCTTTTGGTTTGTTGTTAGTATTTTTGTTAAATGTTTTTTTTAAAAAAATGCTTCAACTACCATTTATCTTAGAAACTATTGAATTCATTCAGTTTTTTTTCTAAACAAAACACTTAAACCCAGTTTAACTTTATTCTAGTAGTAAAAATTCTTAAAAGTTTCATATTATGGAAGCAAACGGTTAAACCAGGTTCTAGTTTAGTTCAAACTAACCGGTTTTTTTAAGTTTATTTGATGATATTTGATTTGGTTATTTTAACGTATTTTTTATTTAAGCTTGACTTACATTATTAAAAAACGAAAAAAAAACTTTAGATAAACATATAACTTTTGAATTCAGGTAATATTAAGTTTTTGTGGTCATAAACTTGTTTATTGTTTGTTTGTTTGATTTTTTTTATTTAAACATGGTTATGAGTGTTTATATTATGATAAATTTTGTTTTCAAAATTCTCTTATAAGGTGACATAATTTTCTTATTTATATTTATATATATAAAAAAATGGAAGAAGTTGTATAAATTTAAATGTTTTTTGAGAACCAGTTTATGCTATTGAATTATAAATGAAATCGAAATTTTGTTTATTTATTTTTAATTTTATTTTTAATATTCTGATAAAAAGAAATTAATTGTTCGTTTATGCAAATAAAACAAAATATTTAGGCACATCACTGTTTAAAAAAATTAAAATGAAAGTGCAGAAATGAAAGATTGCACAAATTTTTGGTTGGTAATACCAAAGGTTATTTATAGTAAATATAAATAGTATTTATAGTAAAAAGTCTTCTTTTTACTATAAATATCTGGATAAAAAAAAATATTCCAGTGTTGTCAAATTAAAGAACTCATCCCCAAATTGGGGATTGTTTTTTTTTTGGAAACGGAATTTGTTTTGAAGATTAGGAGGTTTTGGTTTTTTGGTCAGAATTTTTTAAGATTTTTGGGGATTTTTATTTTATTCAAATAATTTTTCTTTTTAGCTTAAAAACTATAGAGACAAACATAATTTTCCGCTGCATATAAACATATCCATACAAATAGTTAATAATGTTCGTTTTTTTGGGAATGACTCGAAAATATATGGGAACCCTATTTTAATCTGCCCCTCTTTCATTACCTTTTCATCTTATATATGTAAAAATATCAAATGACTTTGCTATATTTAAGACTCTAATTATCTCTATATAAATCATGATTTAGTAAGCTAGTCTGTGATATGCCTAATTATTTAAATTTCTATAAAGAACTAACCCAGAACAAAAACTATGCTAAGTATTTCTTAAAAAAAAAAAACAATAGGGAGTGTGATTGAATAATATTTGTTAAATATCGTATAAAATTTAAATATTTTAAGACACTCCTTTTGTTTGCTAAAAATAATTCAATCAAGGTCAATGTTGTTCTTTAAACTATTTTCTTCATAGGAATAAATTAAGATATTTTAAAGAATTTATAAAACCAAATCAAATTCAAAATAAACATTTAATGGAATTTACCAAAAGATTTGTTAAATCTGTGAAAACAATTTTAGATCAAAATCAAATAATTAAATTTCTATTTAAAACGGATTAAATTTGTATTTAGATATAAGAAAAAATAATATCAAAAAAATATAAGTAAATAATTATTCAAAATTAAAATTCTGATCACTTTTTATTAAATTATCATAGTAAATACTTACTAAAAATAGTCGGGATTCACACACAGCAATTTTTCTTACCGCAATTCTGACTTTGTAGACGATAGAGGTAAAGAGAATGTAAAAGTTTAGTATTCTTTTCTCTCTCTCTCTCTCATATAGAGTCGAAATTGCGGCAAGAAAAATTTCTGTGTATGTTCTGTTCAAATCTACTAAATATTCAAATCATAATAAAAATCGATATCTAAGTCAGTATCAAATTATTTAATTGCATGATTTTGAATCGAATTTTTTCCCTGTTAGTGTTTTATTAAACTTCATAAAATAAAAAAATATTTAATATTTTATTAAAGCAAACCATAAATCAAAGTTTATTAACAAACATTCAAACAAAAGAAAAAAATCATCAACCAAACCTCAAATTAAATTGACAAATGGTCTAAAAGTCAAAAGATCATATAAAATTCTATAAATAACTGATACATAGAAATAAATGTAAATATAAATATATTTTTTAATAAAAAAAAAAAATAAAAATAAATTTGCATGCTTTTAATTACAGGTTTGTGTTTAGTTTATTAAACGAAAAATTAGAGATCTCATTTAAAACATACATTTTGCACAAATAAACATATATTTTGCCTTTTATTAATATATTTTGTTTAAATTGTTTGCATTTAATTTATTTATTTTGCCAAAATATGAAAATAATGTTTATTATTTATTCTATACGTATTTTGTTTGTGGAGAACAAGTAGAAAAAAATAATAATTTAGCTACAAATAAAGTGCCAATTTGTTTAGCCTTGGAGGCTTTAAATAATGAATTTAATGAACTAATATTTGTCGGGGGGGGAAAAAGGCAAAACTGCAAACGAATTATGTGACCAAAACCAAACACAATAAGAAAAGAAAAATGATGGGAACTTTTAACAAAATTGAAAGAGAAAAGAGAGAAATAAAGGTAGATAGTTAGAAAACTAAATAATATAAATAGTAAACTGGCAGTTAAGTTTAAATTTTTGCACAAACTTTATCAAGCGACAATAATTTTATTTATTCAAATAAAAATATGACAAAAAAATAATAATAATAATTTCGAAAAATTTTACAAAGAAAAAAAAATAAATTGCAGTTTTATTGTAATCAAACGGTTTTTAATTTCAAAATAATTTCAAATTATAAGTATTTGAAATTTTTTAATAAAAATAATTTCATTTCTGAAATCTCTTAGAGCGCATTTATGTTGGGAAAAAATCGCTACAACTTTTATGTTTGTTGGCAAGAGCTGTAGAGAAGCAAGAGGAACATAAAAAGTTGCATATACTTCCAAAGCTAAAAAATTTCAGGTTTTTTTTTAAAATCTAGTTCTTATTTTTCTGTTCTGTTGTTTTTTGTAGAAGGACTTTAAAACAAAATATCGTAAAAAACGCAACCATAATCGTCAATGTTTATTCTATATATCCAACTTTAAACTAAAATCTCCATATATATTTGAATTATGTTATTTATACTAAAAATAGCAAAAAAAAAAAAAATAGATAATAATAATAATCATTTTCAACATTTAACTAAATATTTATTTTTCATAATGAGATTTCATTCAAAATTCATTTAAATTACGTATTTATACACACCTAAAGGTTCCGCTCATTGTAATTAAATATTATTATATTTTGTATAGAAAAAAAAAACGTAATTTTTTTTTTATTTAAATATTTCCTAAACACTCTAGTCAAACAAAAAGTTTATGTTTACCATCAATATCAATATTTGTCTATTTATACGCTATAAAATTAGCTAGATTAATTTAAAAATATAAATATAGTTATTTAAGTAAATAATCAGAGAGTGTTTATATTAAATGGTAGATAGATAGGTATGTATGCTGTAGAGGGTAATTATTATATACTAATATATATATATTTTTCCCATTTTGCAATTTAGTCAGGAGGATGAATATTGTTTGGCATTGTTCTGTGTGTTATGTTATTCTCTCAAATGAGTCATTTATTAGCTGTCGTTAAATAACAGCAGAGTTTAAATGAAAATAAAAAAAAATTATAGTGAAAAAAAATTTACAATCATCGCTTCATTATTCAATTAAATTGAAAAGATACTACAAAATAAAAAAGAAGAAAATTATTGAAATACAACGAGTTTTAAAAATAAGCTATTCACACTAGTTTTATTTGCATTAGATTGTTGCAAATATTTTTCAAAATTTTGTAACATAAAATTGTTTAAAAAAATAAAATTTTTAAAGTTTGAAACAAATCATTTTATTAAAAAGAATGAATCGAATTTAAATAATAAGCTATTTACACTAGTTTGATTTGAATTAGGTTGTTGTAAATATATAAATAATTTTTTAAAATAGATTCTGAAAAATTGATTCTATTATTATTAGGAAAGTGTTTCTAAACATAAGTCTTATAATTGTAGTGTTCATGTAAAAACAAAACATATTAGTTTTAAATAAGGTATTCACACTAGTTTCACTCTTCTTAAATTTCTTAAGGAATGTTTTTATAAAAATTTAATTTTAAAATATTTACTGAATTATTTAAATAGAATTCCACAAATTCTTTAATACTATGGGGAATTTTTGTTGCATAAAAATGTTGCAAAATATAAATATTGCTAAACTGTTCAATAAGAAATATAAATTGAAACGAAATAAATTTTTTAATTGTTTATAATGACAAAAAGAAACTAAACAATTTCAAATTAATATTATTGAAATTATTTATATTATCAACTGCTGTTAATGAATAAATGTAGCTAAGAAAATGGTAATTAATATGTTCCTAAAATATTAGAAATATAATTAGAAAGTATTAAGCAAAAGTATATTCGTTTTAAATGTAATAATTTTATTGTCATGAAATTTTCAGCGCAAAATATTTAAGATTTTAAGCAAATATTTACCATAAATATTTCTTCAAGTTGGGTTTCACACACAGCAATTTTTCTTGCCGCAATTCTTATTTTGTAGACGGGAGAGGTAAAGAGAATGTTAAAGGTTAGTATTCCCTTCTTTTTCTCTCACCAAAAAACTCAGAATTGCGACACGAAAAATTGCTGTGTGTGAGCCCGGTACAAATGGTAAATTTGAAAACGATTATTGTTTTTAAAATCGTTTACAGATTCTTTTTTTTCTGATTTTAGAGATGAACGTTATTTAAAAAAAAAAAATGTTACTTATGCTTCAGTATTTCCACTTTAGCCATATGTAGAGGCTAAAAGAAGAATAATATAAATAATAAACAAACTGTGTATTTATAGATAATTATTTTTATTTTTTTATTATTGTTACTAGGTAAAACACACAAATACATACATATAATAAACATATGTTTATACTCATATTTACAGCTATTTTTCATTTATAAACATTAATTTTTTATTTATGTATTTTTTTTCTTTTTTCGTTATGAAAAAATAAAAATAATAAAAAAAATAAAGATCTTTGTTTAATATAAAAATATAAATATAACATATACAAACATTTCAGCGATAATTGCTATATTCACAACAACTAAATACATAATATAGCATATAGCTATAAGTTCTACTTGATAGTGATTATTTTTTTTTATGTATAATTTCTTTCACAAGTCACTTTTTATATGAACTATTGCAAGTCTGTCTCTTAGTCAGCCAGCCAGCCAGTAATTCATTGTTTAAATAATAAATATGTTTTTTTTTTTTTTAGAATTTCAACTAAAAATCAACTGTCAGTTGTTGGTTTTATTGTTTATTGTATATTTAAATAATAATTGTTATTATTTTTTTCTCGTTTTTATTTTTTATTATTTTTTATTTTTTTTTTTAAATCATGATTCATATTATAGTTATTTAAATACGACTTGTAGTGTAGGCTTTTTGTGATTAGCTGAGAACCGTTTTGTTTTTTATTTTTTTAATTCTTAATTTATGCATATTTGAAAACTGAGTAGAAAAAAAAATTAATTGAAAAAAAAAAAAATGATAATAATAAATACAATTGTCATGAAACAGGTGGCTGTAAAGAATGTAAAAAATGTTGTTAGATTTTTTTTTATAAAAAAGCAATAGTATAAAGAATGATTCAAGTTTTCTTCTAAAATCCAAATAAATTCTCAGCTTTGGAAATGTTTAAACAAAGATAAATATATGCAATTATATTACAATACACTGAACAAAATTGATTTTATGTTTAAAACAGCATACTTTGTATTATTGCTAAAAAAAAAATGTTACTGAATACATTTTAAAAATAAGGTTACCTAAAAAGATTCTTATGGGTTTCAGTTTCAAAGATTCATTAATTTTAATAATAGTTAATTCATGCTAAAAATATTTTTATTTATTGTTTTTGAATATTTTTACCAGAAACAAAATTTTGATTCAATTAATAAAAGTTATGAATTAACTAAATATTAAATTTAATTTTTATATATTTTCTTGTTCAATACTTGTAGTCAGAGAATTAATTACTAAAAAATAATATTTAATCATAATAAAATGAATTTCAATAATTTTATCAGACATTTCGATACTTTATATTATAATAAAAAAAAGCAACTGGAAAAAAAACAAAAAAAAACGCAATTTTGGATCTTACCATCTCCGATTTCGATGAAATTCGGTATACACACTTATTACATCAATACAAAGTTTGAAGTTCTTCAAAATTTTCAAATTCGTTCTGGATTAGATTTTATCGGGGTGCAAAGTTCACTTTTTTTAATTTTTTTTTTCTAAAAATTAAAATTTTTTTTATAAAAAACATTCGAGATTTTAGAATTATTAAAGAAATAAATTTTAAATTTTTTTACTAAATTTTAATTTTCTCAGCATCCCTTCCACTCTAATTTTGTTATATGTTGATCCCAACACTTTATGGTGTTCGAAATTTTTTGTTTTCTCCCAACTCAAAAGCAAACGGTTTATTTAATCCACAAATTAAATAACACAAAATTTAAATCTAAAAATAAAAATTTATCTATAATACATATTAAACAAATACTTTTAACCTCCTAAACTGAGCTATAAATTCATATCTATAGAAAATTATAAAATATACTTTAAAAATATACTCAAAAACAAAAAGTTACATACTTTAAGGCTGTAATTTCTATTTTTGTTTATTTAGCACCTTATAGACTTAAAGCTTTGTAATGCTGATAACCATAATTCATGTTTAAAAATAAACAATATATACATACACATATACATATGTAAGTATACATTTAAATGTCATTGTATTATACTGTTTTTATTGTTACTATTTCTATATAGTGCTGTTGTGATAACAGCTTCCAGCCTTAAAGTATGCAAAACATGTAGGCATTCAAAACATGAACATGTTCAGGTTTAAACATAAAACAAGAACAAAAAAAAAACTAACTTAAATATTAACATATTTACACTTACTCAAACCCAAGTGCTTCGTTGTCTTGTTTTTCCCTTTTAACGCAGAGTAATATAAAACAATTCTGACTTTAACTATAAACTCCCTAAGATAAGATATGTGGTCTAGATTCTTCTACTCTTTCAAAGGATATTTCTTATTATAACTCCCCCTTTGGTTATGCTACAGTTATTGGTATATAAAATACGCCTCTGTGGTCATAAGCATATGTTTTTCTTTAATAAAATATATTCACACATAGACACTGAACAATATACATATATAGGAGATGTATGTAATATACAGGTTATTTGTAGCTAAAGCTGTAAATGTTGTTGCTGTTATTTTCATTGTTGTTATTGTTTTTATTATTATTGTGGCTGTGGTTTTTCTTTACAAATATGTTCTCTTTCATTTTACGTAGCTCAGTGAATTTCTGTTGTTGATGTCAGACAAAAGATAATTTCTGCTGCATATTTTCCAACATGAATATGTGGTTTATTTGCATAGCATGCATGTAGGCGTTAACCGGGGCACTCAAACAAAACATGCTAAACATACATTTGTAAGCTTAAATATACATATATAGTATATTTTTAGGCTACCATCAAGTGTAAGTCCAACATTATAAAAAAAAAGTTTAAAACCTTTAAACTTTTGAGGGTGTTTTTCTAATTTTTTTTTATTTTGTATAAACAGAAAAATTTTACTTTTTCTTTAATTTTTTTCTATTTTTTTCGATTTTTTGTCTTTTATAAACCTGCTCTCACTCTCATTCTTTGTAATTCACTAACAATTGTGGCCATTGAAGACAATGAACTTTCTGCTTTTGTTTTCGCTATTCTTAAAGTATTTTTTGTTGTTGTTGAATTACACATATATATTTTGCTGAAAAACTGCAGCTGTTTTTTTTTTGTATCTTTTGACTTGTTGTTGTGGTTGTACGAAGTATGATTCATTTGGTTTTGTAAATTCTTACATGTTATTTGTATAAAAGCCGGCATTTTGTATGGCACATCACGTGCATACTTTTAGGAGGGAGCCGCATATTGCGTGTATGTTTACAATGTTATTTTCTCATTTAATTTTTTTGTTTTCGGCTTTTAAAGTGCGCAAGAGGAACTGAACGATTATAGAAAGACAAAGGATTTCGAATAATAATATTAAAAATAATCAAAGAAAAAACTAAATAAAACAATTTTAGTACGGCTTACTTTAATAAAATTAATGCTTTTTATAAAAAAAGAAATAAAAAATAACTGAAATAAAAGGTTTCAGTTATTATTCCTTTAATATTGATTTAAATTTAATCTGAAATTAATCTATGAATGATTCGTATCATATCACATTTTTAGCAATTTAAATGTTCAAGGATATTTTTTGCATTCATGTGTAACCACTTTATATTCATTTTATCTATGGTTTTTTTTATCCAAAATTGCAATTTTCAATTTACAACTTAAAAATGTAATTTACATCCACATTTATTTATTTATATGTTTGCTTGTGTCTTTTTAAATAAATATTAAATACTATAGCAAAAACAAGAACAAAAAAATGAATAACAAAATGCATAACATATATTTTGGCAGGCACATCAAAAACAAAATGTGGCATACATTTTGGCTGGCCAGAAATAAAAATAAAAAAGAATTAAAAACGAGGCATCATCTATAAAAAAAAGTAAATAAATAAATATAATACTAAAAAAATAAATAAAAATGAAATAAAATAGAGTCAAAGGCATTTGAACTGAAAATGTGTTTATTTATTTATATATTTTTCTTTTTTAACTGTACTTTTTATAATTTTGTTTAACTACATCTCGCTTTGAACACATGCAACCAACAACAAAAAAAGGCAATTTTATATTTGTCAACGAACTGTCTGCAGACCTAAGAACCCTTTTGGAATTTAGCCAGTTGTTAACAAAAAAATAAAATAAAACATAAAAGAAATATTTGTAGAAAAAAAAGGAAATCCAAGGGGAAACGGAGGCTTCAAATTTAATGCAGCAAAAAGGGTTTATTTGCAAAAAAGATGATTAGATTTTTTTAATATTTATTTTACGCTAACTTCCTGCTAACCTCAATCGAAGATTAAACAGAAAAAATCCACAATTTTTTTTTTTTAACAAAATTTATGATAAAACATTAAAAAATGTATACCAGTATTTATAGTATTATTTTAGGCGCAAAATTTATTTTGAGACATAAATTCTAGCTTAATGTATTTGAAACTAAATTAGTTTTTCCCATTTTATTTTTGTAGCAAAATTTATGGCATAATTTATGTTTTAAAATTAAATTGTAAAATTTTATGTCTTTTTAGTTTTTCAACACACCCACATTTTTAAATGAATTTTCTATTTAATTGTAGCTAAAATGTTCATTATTTTTTTAGTATTTATCAAAATAATTTGTTAAAATCTATTTAAAGTCTCATTATAGCCGAACAATTTAACCGCCAACAAAATAAAACCGCCTAATAGTATGCAAATCGTCCAGACACTCACACATAATAAATATAATTTGTCTCTCTTTCTCCATCATTTTACTACTGTGTTTTATTCAGTTCATTTAAATATTGTATGCTTTTAGGGTTTGTTTTTGTTGCCTGTTGTCGTACTATATAATTATCAAGGAGTTGTGTGGGGCATGTTTTATGCTCAGGTAAAATTTTCAACCACAAAATTGTAGCATAATTTTGGGAGGGGGCTTTTAAAAAATTAATGGTCGTTTTTAAGGCAATACAAACCAGGGTTGTGGATGTGTGTGTAAATGTCTATTTAATAAAGTGTTTGTGTGTTAGTATTTGTATGCGAGCAGTATATGCTGGTGTCTGTTATTAAAAGTCAACTTAATTAAAAAGTTTGCTTTCTTTTTTCATTGGATTTAAATGGCTAAATCGCATACCAGAAATTTTCAATATTGTTTATTTTCGAATGAATTGTATAATTTGTTAGGGGTTATGTTGAGCAAATTGCCAAATTATTTATGGCAAATTAATTAAAAGAGTTTAAAGTTTTAGTTAAACATTATTTTGGTTATTGACTAAAGTAATATAAAAGATAAATATTTATTAAGGAATAATAGAGTCTTAAATAAATATTATTTTCTAATAATTTTTTTTTTATTAATATTTGTCTTTATAAGGGTAAAGAAAATTAAAATTTTAAAATAGTATTCCGTTATATTGTACTACTGTTGGCAACATTGTTGTTAACTACTTAAGGAAATTTTTGCAAGCTTGTTACTAAGCAATAGGTATTGAAAAAAATCTAAATAATTCTCTTAAACTTGATGTTAAATAAAATCATTTACAAGGAAATTTAAAAAAATGTTTAAAATAAAATTTTTCTTTTATTCTTAGAAAAAATTTAAAATAAAAAGGACTATAAAAATATATCCTTAGCAACAACATTATCACTATAAAAACTTTTTTTACAAAAAATTTTAGCCAATGTTGGTTAAAGGTTTAAGGCGTCATCATTTCAGTCAACTAATGATTATTATCATATCAAAATTCCCTTCAAAACTTCATTACCCCAACATTTCCTTAAGCAAAAATTTCAAAGCAATTTTATTTAAATATAGTTGTTAACAACAAAAACATAATACATAGTATTATAGCTGTAAATTTTTTCTTTATTTTTATTTCATTTCGTAATGCATTTTGCCAGTTTTTGCTAACATTTACAGGTGACGCCTAAAAGAATACTTTAAATTTATATATACATATATTTGTTTAAAAAAGAAAACGTGCATAAATTTTCTCGATTTTTTTTTTTCAATAACATGGACAAGTGTTTTTGTATAGAGACTCTGCCTGGCTGTTTCGTGTTTTAATTTCTAGTTTTATTTTTTTTCCTATTTACTACCAACAAAGGAAACTTGCGACGTCATATAGGCTCGCCATATAGACGCCTAAATGTATGCCTTTATTTTTTCTTTCTTTCTTTTTGTTGCATTAAATGCAATTGTAGCTGTAAAAGTATGTGTTTTATTGTAATATTCAAATTGTTTGCATTTAATTTTAGGTTTGGAATTATTTACGCCATTAAGGCAAATGTCCTTGTTTGAAAGAAAAAATCAAAAGACGGAGCTAAAAAGAGGGTAAAATTTATTATAAACACAAATATTTAAAATAACATATAAACAGAAAATCTAATTAAATAAATGGGCAAAAGGGATTATAATAGTATTTCATTGCTCTCACTAATTTTGGCAATACGCTTTGGCTAAACGCTTCTGCATTTTGTGAAAGTTTTGTATATTTGAATTGGAGTATATGAATTTAATTCATATGACCATTAGCTAATAAAATGTAAGAGTATATTAGAAATTTAATTATTTAAAAATAGGTGTAAATTTTTAACATTCGTAAAAAAAATATTATTAAATTAAAGATGATTTAAAAAAAAAAATAATTTAATGTTGACATTAATCACAGATTGATTTAGAAAATAATATATGTATAAAAATAAAAATGATTTAATTTGATGAGAAAATAAAAATAAAATAATAATTATAGAATATGCCTAATAATAATTTTTAATACTAAAAATTGTGTTACTACTTATTGTTTTTTTTTATATTTATTGCAATTGAAAATTTTATTTAAAATAAGGAAGATTTCTTTTCGAGTTAAAAGCTGGCAAATATTTAGAAACCAATTAAATGGTCACTAAAAAGATGTGTATATCTATTTTTAGGCCATATTTTCACCAAAAATTACACAAGAATCTATAGATATGTGTAGGTCCTTATGTGCTTTTTTTTGATTATTAAATAAATAATTAAAAATGAAAATTATTATAGAGAATTAAATTAGATTTTTATTTTGATAAGCTTACCCTAATAAATAATTTTTTCTTTCAGCTGAAATTTTTATTCAATAAGGTCTGATAAAAACAACAAATATATTACCTGTAAATAAAAGAAATTAAAAAAAAAATAAATAATTGTTTAAAAAAATTTAAAAATTTACTATAAAATTTATATTTCAAATATTTTCTATAAAATCAACAATAATACTTGATTTTCCCCCTTAGGACAAACTATGATTTATTTTTAGTTTATTATTTCATTTTCTTACTTAAACTATAATAAAAACAATTTTCTCATAAACCTTAACATATACGCATATTAAATTTATATTTTCTATTTTAATAATAATTTACTAAGAAATATATAAAATTATTTTCTACAAGATGCTGTGGTTAACTATTACATCTAGGTAACCAATATGAAATATAAAAACTTTTAGTTAGAAAATATAAAGAAAATTGCAAACAAGTAGGGAAAAAACAACAACAACAAATATAAAAAGAAAACGTTTACATTACTTTTCCTATTTAACTGCAGGCAACAAACAATTATTTCTTATTCCCCTCTCTTTATTACTTTCTTATTTTTTTTATTTTTATTATTATTTAAATAAATTGTATTTTAGTTTTCTTTAGCAATAGAAGAAAAACTAATGCAAAAATGAATAAAAATAATATATATAGCGAGTTGGTATTTTTCTATTTTTATTATTATTTTTTTTTTTTTGTTTTCTTTTTATAGTTTTTATTATTGACAAAATAGTAATGCAGAAAGTTAAACAAGAAAAAACAATAATATTAACAAAGTGAAAAAAAATAAAAACATCAGAAAAAGTGTTTTACTTACAATAAGAAAAACAAAAGAGATTATTATTTTTTAATAAAAATGTTTAATATGAATTGCACAGTGTATTGACAGAAAATAAAGATTGGAAAGAATAGGAACATAAGCCATTATAGAACTTTACTCTTTTATTCTTATAAACAAAATTATTGCTAAACCAATTACTGACAACATATTTCTTATATTAAATATAATTTATGCTAAATGCTTCTAAATTTGCACTAATATCTTATAAAGCATTTAAGTTATCACCATTAAACTTTATGGTCATATAGAACTCATTACTACATATAACATATAACACTGATTAGATCATTATGGATTTTTCTTAGAAAATGAATGTGTCCGTCCGTATGTCCGTTTAATTATCATTCACCAAATTGTTTTAAATTTTTTGTATTGAATTTTGTTTTTAATTAAAATTGTAATGAAAGCTTAAGATATTTCCAACTTCAAAAACTTACTAATTTTATTAACAAAAAATTAAAATAATTAGAAATTTTGCTACTAATCTTTATATCTCATTAAACAATTCAGTTATCGTAACAACACTTCATTGGGATAGACAAGACAAAATGAACTTGAGTTTATTTTGAAAATGTCCAAGGTTATCATTTGGTAAATTTAGTTAATTTTTTTTTAAATCGTTTGAGTTTTATTTCTTTAGAACTTCAACTAGAGCATTTTATGTTTATATTTTCTATAATTTAAAATAATCTAAAAATGTATTCTCTACATTAAATACATTTTTTCTTTTGTTAATTTTCTACAAATTTTTAATACAAATTGAATGATCGAAAAAAGGACTTTATAGTCCATTCGTGTATATAGTAAATAATGTGAATATTTGTTTTGATCCTTGTCCATATGTCTGTTCTAATATTACTCAGCATTGGCAGAACTATGGCATTTTCCATAAGAGATTAAAAATATTTAATAATTTTTAAGTTTTTTAAATATCTTCAAGGTTTTAATATGATTTCTTTTAAAAAATAAATTTTCATAATATTTTTCTGCATACCAACCACTGTTTCTCTTAAACTCTAAATAAACTTTTTTTTTATTCTGCCTTAAAAACCAACTCAATTATTATGCCACTAGATGTTGTTACTTTTCAATTGTACATTTGTTGTCCAACATAACAAAATATTACAACTTCATTATTGAACGCATTGTTACACTGATTGCAAAGTCAACGTTATTGTCTGTCGTCCTCGTCATCATTGTCTTGCTTAAAGTCATAAAAACGTACAAAACATTATATTTCAACTTCTTAACAATTTGAGCTGTTGCTGCAGTTTTCTTCAATCTTTGAACAATCTTAGCCAACAAGACTCTGCGAAATAAAGCAATAATGTAATAAAAAGGAAAACAAAATCAAAGAAGCTGAAGGAAAAAAATCATAATAAAACACTTTTTTTATTGGTTTTATATTGATGAGTAATAAAAAGAAAAAGAACAAAAACTGCAAAGTTAGATACCTAAAAGCTAAAAGGAAGTAATACTAATGTTTTCTTTACAAACAAATAAAAAGGAAAAACTCTAGGCTGGAGAGAGAGAGAGAAAAATAATAATAATAAAAAATATATATAAAAAATAACCTTTAAATATGTAATAAAAAACAACAACAACAAACTAGAAAATTATACATATAAAATTCACATAAAATTGCTTATTTAGCCGTTAGTTATAAAGGAAGTAAGAGGAAAAACAAAACAAAATTATTATTAAGAATATAAGAAATTAAATATTTATTGAAAAAAAAAGTTAATGTAAAATAAATATTACTCATACGCCACATTGGAATGTATATATGAATGCATGTGTCTGTGTTGGGCCCCCCTCTAAATTTTTTATTTAATAAATAAAATTTTCAATATTTATTTCATGACTTTTTGAACACACTTTAGCAACAAATCAATCATTTATAGAGATGAGAATGAAATTTATGAAATGAATTTTTCAGTTTTTTAAAAAGAACTTGAAAAGTTAACCCTTAAAAAAACACGAAGATTTTTTATTGTAGCAAAAGAGGGAGTGAGTTTATTAAGAAAATGTTCATGAATCAAATAAGTTATTTTTGAATTTGCTAAAGGGAAAAAGAAAAAAAAGTAATTTTAAAATAAAGAAAATATGTTTATAACAAAAAAAATATATACATTTTCTTTATATTTATAAAAAGATAAACAAACTAAGAGCAACAGAGTTAATTAATTTCAAAAAGGGCTTTTGTTTAATATTAAAAAAATAGAGCCCAATAATACAGCTACAACTTAACACATTACAAAATATTTTTTTCGTCTTCTTTTCAAAAATCTTTAATTCTGTTAATGACCCTCGTTTTAATACATTAATTATATTTACCAAAATTCCCTGTTATTAAGGCACAAGTTCCTGTTTATTTTTTCCTTTTTTTTAAATTAAAAATGTAATTATATTTAAATATAAGAATAAGAAAATAAATTAATAAACACATATGAATGTATGTATAAATGTTTGAAGTAGACATTTTCTCTATAAATATACAAACATTAAGACAAACAAAAATAATAAACGAAAAGCTTCCTTTTTATGTCGTTAATTTTCCCCTTGATCTGCTTAAGTCACAACTTGAAGTTAAGTATGTTTTTGAACATGACGCACTTGATGTTTTTTAATTGAGTGCTTTTTTAACTGCAACACACTCTTCAATATACATACATGTACCTATACATATGTATGCATATGAAAGTATACATATATATGAGGCAGGCAGCAATTGAAACAAAATGAAGCAAAAAACAAACATAAATAAAAAAATATATATTAAAATAAGTATAAGAAATATATATGTATGTATATGGCAAAGAACAACAACACATGTTGTTTAAAACGCCAACGACAACAACAACAACAACAACAATAACATTAAACTGTATGTTTTTGTATATGTGACTATGCTAAAATTATAACGACATACTTTACAATGAAAGATTATAGCATAGACTTAGGCGAATTTTATAATGACTCTATGTTTACAAAAGAATTTGTTATACAATGATAGTAAGATAAAGACAAAAGATTGTAAAAGACATTACTAAGTAATAATAAGTACTTACTTACAACATTACAAATAGTCTATTTTCCATTCTAGACTTAGGTTTTTTATTAATAAGAGACTTACATTTTTGATAAGGAACCTACATATCTGTATTAATATGTATATGGAATAAATAACAAAATTCTAGATATAGTGACTTTTATTTTTAAATGCTAATTATTTACAGAAAAAAAATCAATAAGACTACATCTTGATCAAACAAAGAATAGTAATAGTTCACGACTCTATAAGATCTAATTATAAAGAACTAATGCCCGTTGATTTCGTACATGACTCAGTATAAGTTAAAGTTGAACAAAATTCAGCCGCAGTAGACTCTTCTTAGTATATATCTTTTAAGGAATACAAAACTAATAATTTACTTAATAAAGCTGATAAGGATAATTATTTTTAAATTCTAGTTACAAATATTTAAGGTTACTGAAAGAGATTTCCCTACAACTTAACAAACTAATATGACCTCCTTTAGCTACATCATGCAGGGCTGTTTTTCTTCTTAATATGACAAATTTTTCTACATAATTTTACATTTACCCCTTTATTTTCTTCTGCAAATGTTTGAGTAAGTATAATTTATAAATAGGCCTAAAGCCATTTAAAAAATAATAAAGACAGGCTGTCGTTAGGAGCAGGGCAGGCGGGCAGGCAGGCAGGCGTTCACAAATAAGAGTGCAAACGTGTAAGAGTATCAGTTTTTGTTTTGCATTTTTATGAGGGTGAAGTTGCTGTTTTTTTTTTTCTGTTGCATATTTGTTTCTTCTTCATAAATACACACACACACACATGTATTAACGCATACAAATGGTCCTCTTTATTTAATATTTTTTTTCTTTTTCTTTAACATTGTTAAAGGCGTAAAGCAATAATGAGTTGCTTTTAACATACATTTTGTCAATCTTGGCAACACACTTATAAATTATGCTCTTTTTCTTTCGAAAGAATTATTATTATATTTCTTTTTTTTTATACTGTTTTACTTGACTTGTAATATAAATATTTTTTTTTTTTGCCATTTTTTCAAGTTAAGTATATACAGTGTGTCTATAATTACACTTGAAGATAAAGACATAATGTCAAACGTTTTATGTGTAAATTTGTTTTTTTTTTTTTATACATATTTTTTTTACTGGAAAAAGTGTTTATTTTTCTGTTTGTTAATGTTTACTCAAGCCTTGTTCATTTTATTTCTTGCTTCAATACAAGTGAAGTTTTTATAAAAGTCTTTCTTTTTTAAAGTTCTTTCTATTCTTGCTGGCAGTTTTGATGATTGTCTTATGGCTTTTATATAAGTAAGAAGAATATCAAAGGTCATGTTTGTTTTAAAATCTTGTCATCTTATGTCAAAATACAAATACTAAAATATAAACCAAGCAAAACATACTTAAGTATAATGAAATGTTGACAATTCTAAATATAAAAAAAAGGGATAGAAGAGAAAATATACACAAATACTACTATTATTTTAAAGGGGTATAAAGCAAAAAAATAAAAAATATATATATATGTAAGTAAGTAAATAAGAAAAACGAAAGAAAAACCAGATGTGTGTTAATCATTTGTACTTTGTCAAAATGATTTATAATAATATGGATTTAAAGGGAGTTTAAATATGTTTTATTTATAAAGTTGATATATTTGTAATATTAAGCATTATTAAGTGACTATATTTAGTAGCAATAATAAATCAATGAACAAATACAAAACTGCTGTTTAAAAACAATGAATAATAATCACTATAGTTCTTTTGAAAGAGATCAAAAATTGCATAATGCAAAATACAGTTGCACTTTTTCATTATTTATTATTTTTTAGTTCTAAATCTAACATCAAATTAGTTTTTAACTTTGGCTATGTAATATAAGTTAATATATTGATTTTAATGAAATATGTTTTATATTTATTGTTACGAAATAAAAATTTGAATTTTTAACACTTTGAAATTTTTCTGTTTTTTATACCCTACACCACCAAAGGTGGTTGGGGTATTATGTATTTGGGCAAATATTGTAACGCAGAGAAACAATTTTCCTACACCCATCTTAAAGTATACCGTTCGACTCAGAATCACTTTTTGAGTCGATTTAACGATGTCCATGTAAAGCTTGTGCGCAAAGTACAGGTCGCAATTTTTGAGATAATTTGATGAAACTTGGCACATATAATTTTTTTGGTACAAGAACGAAGCCTATTGATTTTGGTCATAATCGGCCCATTATTTCACCTAGCCGCCATACAAATGTTCTCCCGGAATATAGTTTTAACACTCAAAAATACCTTAGAAATTTAAATATTTTAATGAAATTTAACAAAAATAAGTTTTAGATAAGCATAAATCCATGTGCCAAATTGAAGATCGGTCCAAAATTTACCATAGCTCCCATACGAACCACTCTTTTGAAAATCACTTAAACGTGCATAAATCCCATAAAAATGTTAATATTAATTTAGTATTCGACATATATAACATATATATAAGTATAAGTGACCCTGCAAAACTTCATGAAGATCAGTCCATAACTGACCATAGCTCCCATATAAGAGCCAACTTGGGGAATCACCAAAAAGTGCATAAATACATGTGAATCTTAACGTCGACGTAATATTCTGCAATATTATGTTTTTATTTTCCACTTAATACAAGTATTGGTCCATAATTGGCACCTTCCCGAATTTGTGTAGGGTATCATATGGTCGGTCTTGACCGACTATACCTTCTTCTCTTGTTTTTTTATTAGAAAATTTCTATAAAATTAATTTTTTTTTCAGACACTGGAATTAATAACTCCATAGCTACTGACTGTATTAAAAAGTAAGAATATTTAATTTATGTCAAATTTTTAGTGAAATTTTTTATTTCTTGTGAAATGTTTATTTTGGTGACATTTTTGTTAAATAATGAATTTTTTATAAAATTCCGAATATGTAATATTATGTAAAATTTTTAATGATATTTTTAACTTTTAGTGAACGTATTTAAGTTTTTAGTAAATTATCAAATTTTTGGTGAAATTTTGTCTTTATTGTGAAATTTAAATTGTCGATTCTTTGGATTTTTGATGTAATTTTTTAACAGCGTCTGAATTTTTAAAGCAATTTTAATTTTAAATTTTGATGAAATTACAAATTACTAATGAAATTTTCAGAGCGAAATTTCTAACTTAATTTTATTTAGATTAGATTTTAAGTAAGTTATAGAATTTTTGGAAAATTTCGAAATTGTGTAATTTAGTAAATCGCTAAGTAATAAATTTTTGTTGAGAAAATAACGATATTTGATTTTGCCGCTAATAAAGTGCATTACATTGACCTTTTAAATATTTTGCAATATACGACGTATTTTTCTAATTTCAGATGCAACACTATTACTATATCTGACCTTTATACAGAATATGTATTATTATTATTATTATTATTATTATTATTATTAGTTTGTTCAGAATAGGCCACAAAAATATGTCTAACAAATATGAACAATTTCCTAAAGAATTTTCAAAAATTTTCTTTTAATCATAATATTGAAAAATTTTTGACAATCTTTCTAAAAAATGTAATAAAATCCTATTTAAAACTCAAGATCAATATCAAAATGTTATTTTTCAAAAAAATAATAAAAAAATAAAATGTATTTTTTAAAAGACATTATCCATCAAAGTATGATTGATTGACACTTTGAAGAGTGTGGTAAACAAAAATACCGGCACTTTCTTGTTTTACTTACAATAACAAAAAACATATATATATAAAAAAAACAAATAAAATAGATTTGCATTGGTAAAATCATTCATTTCAAAAAAAAAAAAAAAATGTATTTCTAATAGACAACTGACAGTTAAGACAGTCAATTTAACAGAACCTCACAATTTTATAAAATTAACTTTATTAAATATATACAAATACAAAAATCCACAAGTGTTTAAAATGTTCCAACACTCAAACATACATACATATACACACATAAACACACATACAGTATAAACAATAAATAAATATAGAACATTAAACATTACATTAATGTCATAGATAGACAACAGCAATTCAATCATAAGAAAAGGATTATCTCAAGATATGATGATCTAATATGTCAGAAAATTGAAGTGAATAGAACAGAAAAATGTGTGTCAGTAAAAAAAATATTATATTATTATTACAAAATTTCCTTAAATGGAGGCTGAATACTTTGAGCAGAAGAATAAAAAAAAATAATAATAATAATCAAGATTACTACTTAAGTAGATTTATCATTTATTTAAAATGAGAACAGAAAAAATGAAACACTTAAACATAATTATGTCGTTATTAAGGCATAAAGAATTAAATGAATTTTAAATAAATATTTTATAGATGTATTTATAAATAGAATTTAGACATGTCTGGTATATATTTATTTGACTTAAGGAATTTAAAAACCAGAAAAAAATACAAATATATAAAAGAATTTAATAAATTTAATTTAATTAAAATCAATTATTTAAAAAAATATATAAATATAAAAGGAATATAATACATGCTGGAGGCATCTAAAAGACCAAAGAAACTAATTACTTGTAATGAGTAAGTACTTATAATTTCAATTTAAAGTAATGCTGAAAATCCGCATTAGATTGATTGAATGTTAAGCACCCCATAGACACATACTGCATAAGCTAATGCAATATGTATGTATTAGTAAAATTGAGAGAGCTTTTCTATGTATGTGACACACGTATAGAAAAGCTCACTCAATTTTACTATACGTACTTATTGCAGGATCTTATGCAGTATGTGTCTATGGGGTGCTTTATAGGAATAAAATAAAAAATGTGATTACTAAAGGAAGCTAAGTAATGCAGTAAGAATTTCAAATAAAGTAGCTTACACAAAGACATATACAGATAAATTTATAGATACTAGAAATTACTCAGTTCTAAGAAAAACTACTGGAGCTTCTTTACATAAACAATATGCAACTTCCACAAAAATAATTATTTGATATAAAATAATTTAGGTATATAATGCAATTACATCATATGTACTTAATTGTTTAAGAAAATCATTTGATTT
>MINK01187679.1:22336-48223 GCA_001735545.1 Phormia regina
AAAGAGCTTGCAGAAGATTTTTTAACCCATGTTTGTCATTTGGTAAGATGTTATTCTTTATTTGAACGTTCTTTTTCATTCGTTTTGAAGTACTCCCTTGAAAAACATGTTTTTTAAATAAAAACACCTACTTTGCCCTATTAAATCATAATTAAAAATGCTTTAAATTTTATTGTATATTTTGCTAGAAAAGAATATTAACATTTTTTCCGCAAAAAATTCATTATATTTTTACACTTTTTTTGGAATCAGTAATTATTAAGACTTTCCAAAACGTATTGAAATATGCACTTCTGTTCCACTTTTTGAAGTTGTGAAAATGTTCTCTTTTTGAAGAACTTCAACGTTTTTTGCTGGGAATTTGTAGATACTAGAAATTACTCAGTTCTAAGAAAAACTACTAGAGCTTCTTTATATAAACAATATGTAACTTCCACAGAAATAATTATTTGATATAAAATAATTTAGGTATATAATGCAATTACATCATATGTACTTAATTGTTTAAGAAAATCATTTGATTTTAATGTCACCCGAAAATTTTCCACTTAAAAAATGTTCATTTAATTTCCAATTCATTTTTATTTCGTCAATTTTGTGCGTTTTTTTAGTCTTCATCATGTTGCTGTGTTAATATTATCTTCTGTATTGATGCTTTTAATGATGATGATAAAAATTTACTTTTTTTCTGTACAACAATTTCAAGCATCATTGCCTGAAAACCATTACACTGTTTTTTTTTCTTACTTTATACTTTTAAACACATATTACGCACTTACGCTGCTTTAATTCTTAACATACTTTAATATTTTTTTCACAATCAACTCAACTCCTTCTTTCTCCTTCCTCTCGTTTTCTTGGCAAATGTACTTCCTGTTTCCCATAAGCGCAAACCGAAAAAAAAAGAAAAAAATGAAGAAGCATCAAGCTGAAAACATTTACAACGACACTTGTAGCATGCTAAGCTAAATGCAGGAAGGTAAGTGGGGGAGAGAGAGAGAGAGCTAAAGGAGAGTATAAATTTTTATACATTTAAGTTTATGGCAGAGAACATGCTGGCTGGGCTACGGTAAATGATTTGGTTGGTCCCTTTACGTTTAAACTTTTTACCAGAGAGAAATGCAAAAATGTGTCATTAACAGCAGTGTGGCAGCAACAACAAAAACCATCAAAACATTTCCAAATGATTTTTTTTTTTTTGCAAAGTACACACAAAGATATGTACATAAGTGAAATTTACAATAACAACAATGACAACAAAAAGAAAGGAAATGTGATTAATACGAGGGTAAATGGAAAAGTTATTTTGGAGAACATATTTTATAACAATCTGATCTCAACTTTTAACTGGGATGAAAAGAAATACATTTCCTTATTTCTTACGATTAAATTATTTCCTTAAAAACGCCACGAAGAAACAAAAGTTGCAACATACCAAGATTCAAAATTAACTTCTTTGAATAAAAAATTTGTAAATGTATTTTATTTTCCTCTAATACTTTGTTTCTGAATTAATGACATTTTTTTAAACAAATTTCTTATTCTATTACATCGTTAAAAAAATCTTTATTTTAAAACACACTAGCTTAACTATAATCATTCATAAATTTGGCATTACAAAGTGAAAAGGTATAAAAGGATAATATATTTAAAAAATCAATAATTATTATTAATCATACGCTAAGTATTACTTTAAATATTTAAAAGCGTTTTTAAATAAAAAATAATACAAATTGTAAGGAAGTAACATCTTTTATTATATTTATGCTAAACTTTTAAAGCATTGAAAATTATATGTTTTAGAATTGTTTGTTTCAAGTTTAAAAATTATTTAAAAATATTAAGAAATTATTTAAATTGTTCAAAATACTTTTTAAAGAACCTTCACTATATGCAAAATTTTATAAAATTATATGAAAAAAAAACAGCTCCTCAAAACTTTAACGCCAAATGAAATTTTAGGAAAATAAGATTAAAGTTTTAAGAAGAATACTAAATATATTTAATTAACCTTATATTTTAAAGATTTTTTTTTTGACATCAATTTATAGAATAAATAACTGATTCCTAAATGTCTTCTAGATCGAAAAAAAAAAATTGGAAAAAAGTCCAAAAAACAGCGACTAACAAAATTAAATTGATTTATAAAATGGTTGAAAGTACATGTCAATAAAATTCTAAAGTTTAATTATTTTTCATCCCGACCTCGCTTACGAACAAATCAGCGAATAACTGAATGTGGTTGTAGAGGTGTTTGGGTGCATGTTAGTATGTGTTGGTGTGAGTCAATGTGAGTATTTTAAAGCATCTACCTCATAAATGTGGTAAAAGTGTCAGTATTGTGGTTGTAGAGAATTGACATGATTCAGACCCTCACACATATGCACACATATGTATATAATATCTAACTAACATCCTGTTTGACTTATAAACTTCTTCTCACCCTACCAATTCCATTACCGCTGCTCTTATTCTGGGTGTTTTTTAAAATGTATTTAGAAAATTGAAATCGTTACTTGATTATACTACAGTAAGTGTTTTATATTCCTGATAGAGAGGAACAAACGGAAAGGAGTATGTATGTATGTATGTATTTTACGTCATATAATATTGGTATGTGTAAGGGATGGCCATATTGTTGAAACAATTTCACTTAGTGTTTTGGCACGTTTTATGAGGCATGGCGAATTTGTATCATTTCGTTGATTCTTTCATTTTTTTTCTGCTTAAATATTTTCTTTAAAATTCAATTGTATTTTTGTTCAGAAAACTATAAAATTTGTTGTCACATAAAAAATGACGGTAACAGGAACTCTTCGAGTTTTATACAAAAGAAAACTCATCAACTGTTGACTTGTTTTTCTTAAACTTAAGCAAATATTTTGTTGGATAAATGTAAATGCGTGAGTGTGTATATGATTTTTTTTTTTTTTTGCTCATAAAATGTCACCGCATTAAGGCAACATTGTTGGTGTTGCAATAAATGCTACCACTACAAAAAGTAACATTGAAATACAATTTTAGCCTTAAAATTTATGCACAACCATATGACAACTGACTAACTACATGTTTATATAAACCTGGTTAAATTAAAGTACAAATGTTTAAGGAAACCGGGACTAAAAGAGGGTGAAAAATGAAAAAATACATTACATCTTACCAAACGTGTTTACGCATAAAATTTCTAAAATGATCATAAAAATTTGTTATTACTTGAAACGTTTTATTTTTTTTTTCATTTTACTTTCTTTCCTTTTTTGCTTTCTATGTAATGTATAGAAGGTTTGTTGCAGTTTGGGGAGTCATAAAATACCACATGAATTTTATACAAATGTATCGTAAAAATTGTTTAGTGTATATATATCTTATCTTGTGTTTTTTTTTTCCTGGGAGGTAATTGAATGGAATTGAATGATATTTTATTTAAGATCAAAATCTTAATACTCATAATTGCGCCTTACCACTCGAAATACACATACATACACATGCCTAGAAAACAATTTAATTTTATTAAATTTTTTTCTTTTATGCGAGGGACACCACTTATGACCGGTGTTTAATATATGAACCGTAAATTATGACCACATGAAAATTTATGTTATGAATTGCAAAACAGTAATCCTTAGAGAGTTTTAGCTATAAAATATTAACATAAATTGTTAAGGTGAGTAAAATCTATAACTTAAATGGAAAAGAGGTGTCTTTCGGGGTAATTTTTGAGGAAAATATAGTTTAAAGAGTTTTAAGATTCTTTTGGGAGTAACTGACTTTTAGGAATCTTTTAGAGAACAGACAAAAGCTTTTAAGGAATGAAAAACAAGTTTAAATGTTTCTTGTTCTAAACAACTTCTCCTGAGATATTTAAGAATTATTTATAAGACACGAAAAAGCTTTCAATAAGTAAAAAAAGCAGAACGTTTGTTTATGCGTTAAGAAAAGCTAAACAAATTATTAAACATTTTTCAATAAATAAGAACTTTCATAAGTTTATTCACTCTTCTAAGTAAATATTTACTAAAAAAATTATTTTTTTTTTAAATAATTCAGATTAAAAGGAAAGTCATTATTTAGTAATTATCTAAAGCTACCAATAAATAAATGTAACTAACGCAAACTTTAGAAAAGTTGTTAGATGGCCATGAGATTTGGTAAAAAGATTGTAATAAAAATAAAAGTGTTTCAAAATTTCTAAGTTTAAATATATTATTATGGCTTAATTATAAGATACATATGTATAATTTTGAAAGAGTTAAGCTTTATCGACTTATTTTAAATTGTAACAAAAAGTTTGCAAAATTTTAAAAAAATCGTGTAATTTTTCTAAATATAATATTTTTAATATATAAATTATTAATTTGAAAAATTAGTGGAAAGGTTTAGAAATTTAATCATGTGTATGGTTTATTGAAGCTTTTTTGTTTTTGAAATTTTAATTCAATCAGAAATATTGGACCTAAAAAGACAGAGTATATGCAAATGAGCTCCTCTTAAAGCTTTATGTATAAATTGTTATAGGTACAGGCGCGGATCCACGCGGATCCAAAATGAAAAATCCTAAAAAATTTGTACTAAATCATCAATTTAAAAGAAATTGTTGTGAATATCATTCTATTTTCCTCCCCCAAAAGCATGAGCTAGATCCGCGCCTGTATAGGTATATGATCATATATATGTTAAATTGTTTATGACTTTAAGTTAAAAAGTTTTAAGTTGTAATCCACTTAGCTTAAAGCTAATTAAGCTTAAAGCTTTAAAACTTCGAACTGATTTAAGTCTAAGGAATTTATATTTCCAAATGCTTTACCTTTTTGAAAAGTAAAATAATTTGTTATACATGTTTTCTTTATACGTTTTCTTCATTAATTATTGAAAAAAAAAATACAGCTTTTAATTAATTACCACTATCTATAGAGATAAAAACAAATACATATTGAGTCACTACTTAAACAAAATGAAAAACAAATAAAAATCCCATCAATATTGTATCATTAAATGTAGCAGACAAAATAGAGCAATAAACCTAAAACTTAAGGTAACTAAAGTCTGGACAATTGCCACTATAATCAAGTAGCAGACAAAATTCATTTTATTTAATTTTAAATGAGTAACAGCCACAAAATGAAAAATAAAATTAAATTAAACTGATTCCACAATAAACCTCTTCTCAATATTTATTTTTGTTTTTAATATGAACTGGGTCTGAGTCTGCTGCATGTTTTTCACCAAATGACTCGTGCCTAAAGTCCCTTAGGACTCATACATTAACATACAAACACAGACATACGCATAAAGGCTTTTAAAGCAATAGAAAGGAAATAACAAAATTAAAAAAAAGAAACACAAAATGTAACTCAGTATTTTTTTTTTAACAAAAACTCATAACCATATAAAACTACGACTAAATAATGCACGTATAAAAGAGTAGAAACAAATACTTATTTATTTAGATGTAAGTGTAAGTGTGCGTGTGAGTACGCACTGTGCAACATTTATAACAAAGTTAATCATCATCATCATCGTCCTATTGGGGAGTGAGTCGTTGGTAATATTGTGTTGCAAAGTTAAATAGGAACAGAACAAAAAAAAAAAATAAAATAAACTGAAAAAAAGGAGTGCTACCACAGTATGTGTCATCTGTTTTATTAAAGACATTCATATATACACATGTATGTATAAAAAGTAAATGCTTCATGTTTAGTCATTTTCATTCATTCAACATTTTGGAACGTGCAACACAGTCACAGTGTCACAGTAGTTTACCAACTCAACTAAACTTTTTTTTGTTTCTATAACAAAGCACTTGTGACACTTAGGCTGTTGCTAGCAAAACATATTTTTTTTGCTGCTATAATTTTAACAGGACTCTTTGTACGAAAAAAATAAGAAACATAAAAACTAACTACATTTAACTTAACGCACAAGGGTCGTTTTCAATGTTTCTTACTTTTTTTTTTAATAAACAAAGTTGATTTAACTAAATTTTAAAAGGCCATCATACTGTGTAATGCTGCGTAAAGCAAAAGTGTTGGGGTTTGTCTTGAAAAAAAAAGTCAAAGTTTGAAAATACAGAGTCAATAAAATTCTATGGTTAAATGTTATATAAAGTAAAATAATGTTATGTTATGTTATTTTTTTATTATAAAAGTAGTTGAAATTATTGAGGTAAATACATATAATGGTATGAGATGTTGGAAGTAATGTTGGTAGGTTAAATAAAATTTTATGTGAATGTTAAAGTTTAATACCCCTTTTTTTTCCTTAAACAAACACATATTCAAGTACTTTTTAACACATACATACATTTTAAAAGTATAAATAACATAAAATTGAAGAGTTGATATTTGCATTTTGTATATAAAACTAACGCTTTTAGCAACAAGGAAAATATATTTTTGTTAGAGTAAATTTAAAGAGAAGAAAAACATACATTGAAAAAAATTTATAATACAATATGAAGAATTAAAAAAAAAATGTTAAGCACACAAAAAATTTGCTTCATGGCAACACTTAATAAGAAACATTAATTCGCATTTGTTATTATTGTACAGTACATGTCACAGTGGAATAATTTCTAATGGAGTGCATAGTTTTAAAATAAAAAATATATATATATTTATATTTTTAATATTTTTGAATTTATATAATTTTGTGAAACAATCCCGGAACCATTTCAGATTCTTTTAGAACTAGTGCATAAAAACGTATTCCATATGACTTCTACATTACGTCTTAGAGCAAATTACTAGTCCTCGAATGACTTCATGGAACTGTTTAAAAAATTTGTTTAAAAAAATTTCACAAATTCCAAAAATTAAAAGAAAAGTATATAAAAAATTAAATTGAATTTAAAAGTGGTCTTTAGGAAATAGCCCGTTGGAATAAAAAATTAAAAAACTGTTTCTGCAACCATTCCCTAACGCTGCTACAGAACTAGTTCTGTAGATGACAATTTTAAACAAAAGTCATAGCTCTTAACGCCAAAGTAGAACAAATACAGGTATTTGCAGCAGATTAGAGAAAACCCATCAAAAACTTTTTAGAACAAATTTTCGAATTTTTAATGAAAAATTTATTTGTTTATAATAAAAAATTTTAGTTTTAATGAAAAAAATATATATATTTTTAGTGAAAATCGTATTCATAGAGCAAAATTGGATTTTTAGTATCAAATGGAATTTTATAAAAAAAAATTATAATTTAAAAGGAAAAATATAACTTTTAATAAAAATTTTAATTTAACGAGAAGAAAACAGTAATAATAATTTTTAGAGGAAAATTGAACCGGAATTTTAATAGTTTATTATTATTTTAAAAATATTGTAAATGTTTCCGTTCATGGATATTTCAATTTCTTTACCTGTAGAGATAAATAGTTTCGAGTTCATACTATTTACTTAAATTATTATATTGACATTATATAGTGTCCTTATACATTTTATTGATGATAATCGTATCCTTTTTTGTAATATATTTTACAGTGTAAAAATGCACTATACCCTTATGTATTCTTTTTCTATATAAATTTTCATATTCTAGCTAAAAAAAAAAAAACTTTATTTTTCTTTTTTCGTTCGGTTTCTCCAACAATTTTAATACACATTTAGTCTTTCAATACCATCATGCATTTATAAAAAGACAAACAAACGCATAATTTTCCTTACATACAAACACACAAACACTAATTTAAAAAGCGTTAAACGCATGAAAGCTTTTGCAAAATACTGACACTACAACCACCAACACCAGAAGCCACCACCACCATCACCACTACTTCTAACTACTACTCTTTAACAGAGTGATGAAGGAGAACCACCAAACACATACACACATACTTGTATGTTTAGCCACCGGTTGACTCTAAGTTTAAACGTATATATGTGAGTATATGTTATGATAATAACAAAAACATTTTAGCAATAAACTGATTTTTAGATTTAAGCTATTGCGCCTGGTTGTATGTTTGGTTTATATACATGTATGTATATATGTTTATGTATTTATGCCTTATAGTGTTCTTTTCAATGTTAGTAAAGTTTTTGTTGTTGTTATTGTTGTTTTTATTTGCTAGTATATATTACAAAAACAAGTATTTTGCATGAAATGTTTAGTGTAAAGAATAAAATACATATAAAGGACTATACATACATATGTATGTGTATATTGAAATAAGAGCTTTTGTTATTTTCTAATATATGGTTACGCGGTATTTTATAAAGTTTTTGTTTTTGCTATTTTCATTTTGTAGCTGCTCATAAAAACAACCACAATAAATTTTCATTTTGTTGTTTTGTTATTTCGTTACATTTTTTTCTTCCTTCCTGTACTACTTGTATGTATTAGTAATTTATCCTTTACTGTATCTGTCTACATGTCTATATAGATATTTGCAAGCTTTTCATACTCATTTTTTTCTGTGTATGTATATTGTTGTATATGTGTATGTATATTTATTAGTTGATTTGCTGTTTTGTTTGGGTGTATGTATGCGTGTAATTAGAAAATTAAAATCCATTTTATATCCTTCCTTTAATTCTACTTTATGTTTTTCTTTTCTTTCCTTTACATTATTTTTTTTTTTCTGTTCTATTTGTGTTTCTTATTAAAACATGTTTTAACATTGTAGTAGATATTAGATATTTTTTATAGGTTTATGTTTATACATTGTGTACTTTTTTTTTTGAAATCTAGGGGGTGGTGGGATTGTTATTTTCTTAAATATGTATAATTTGGTCTTTTTATTATTTTTTCAAATATTCAATTTCATTTTTAATGCTTTTTTATGCTTTTGTCTGTGTATTCATTTAAGCTACCTTATATTTATAATTTTTGGCCAAGTTTATAGGCATTTAATTTTGTCTACCCACTACCAACCCATCGAGCTTTTGACGTGTTACCTCGTTATTAATAATGATGATTCACGACCTTTAAACATCCAATTTTATGGCAAATTTTATAGCAGACAGTATTTGTATGTAATAAGGTTTTAAGTCTGCTATTAAACATAGAAAATAATGTTAAGCATAAATAAAATAATATGTATTAAAGAATAATAAAAGAAATATATATTTAAAAGGAAATAATTATTTAAAATTAAAAAATAAAAAGTGTATTGATTTACTAATACTTTTTTTTTAATTTTAAATTTGTCATTTATATTTGCTTTGGGAAATTATAAAAATTTTCCAATTAATCGCTTCTTAATTCAATAATATTTTGTTAAAGCCATCACAATTTATTTATATGTTAAAGCCAGAAAAAAATAATTTAAGTAGTTAATTGAATAAATAATATGCAAATAAAAAAAAAAGAATCATACATTTAATTTTTTATACCAACAAGTGTAAAACAAATACACATGTATACAATTTGATATATTTATTCTTTTATTTAATTTAATTTAATTTATTTGAAATTTGTGTACGTTTTTTTTTCTTCTCATCTTCATCATGATTTTCAACTGAATAAACAAATTAAATCTACATTGTGTTAAACATTAAAGGCAATTTGTTAGTTTACGCAGCGAATACATACACACATACATACATATGTAAATACATTCATATATTCATTTACATTATTCATATACACACTTCGTCGAAGATATATCTTAAAAATACTAACAAATACTTAAATACGCATTTTATTTACATTATTCATACATACACATACACATTTGCAGTCATTTAATCAAAATAACACTTATATACAAATACAATCATTTGTCATTTATGTAAATGTTTTTTTTTTTTTTAAATAAATTTGAATTTTCTTCCCAGTGTTGTTGGGATTTTTCTTTCATCAATGTGTTGGGTATTTGTTTTTAATTTTTATACAATTTATTTAAATACATATACATTAATACTACATCAGGTATCATGATGGCTTTTAGCTTTTTAATTTATAAAAAAATAAAAACTGTCAATCATGATACTCCGTAAATTTTGTTAAAACAATTTTAAACTTATTTTTATATACCCACACATAAACAAATAAACAAACAAATAAGTAATTTTCCTGTTAAAAACACACACACACACATACATACACAAAATATGCTTTTATGTTTTAAAATTATTATTAAACCTTAATTGAAAACGTTTAACACTTTTTTTTTAAATCTAAACGATAGCATTAATTTGCAGAAGGGGAAAAAACTACGTAATTAATTTAATTATATTTTAAGTAATTGATGAAATTAAGCTTTAGGCAAATAATATAATAAAAAAACTAATTTTTGTTTAATTTGCAAATAATTATTTTTGTTTTTTAACGAAATCGTCATTTTGTCATAAACATCGGAAAAAATTATGAAAATGATAGATAAATGTTTAGAAATATTTTTAAAAAAACTAACTGTATTAAATACTTTTAAAAATAGCAGCTTATATAAATTAAAAAAATATATAGAATTTAAACTAGTCTATAGCATTATCTAATAAACAAATAAATGAAAAAATCAAAATCATAATTCACTTCACATTCGAATGCATAGTTTATCATTTAGACTTAATTATTATAAAGCCTATAGTATAAACTGTACACAATTCCATAAATTTTAAAATAGACTTAATGTAAACCACAGATTATGTTTTGAACTATAGTTTATACTCCAAAATATAGTAGATTGCAATCAAAACTATAATTTATAGTCTAAATTATAGCTTATAGTATAAAATATATACTATAGTCTAAACTGTAGTCAATAGTCGAAAGTATAACTTATAGTCGTATGTCTAATATATAGGTTACTGTGTAAACTATGCTTTATAGGCTAAACTATAGATTATCTATAATTTATAGCCTAAACTGTACTTTATAGTTAAAACTCTAATTTTTAACTTAAACTTAAGTCTGCAATTCTATTTGTAGCGTATAGTCTATATTATATTTTATAGTCTAAACTATATCTTATAATAACTGTAGTTTATAGTCTAGACTATAGTTTACAATATAAATTATAGGCTAAACTTTAGTTTATAGCTTAGGATATAGTCTGAAGTCTAATCTGAAATAGAAAATCTAATTTATATTGTATAGTATTAACTATAGTTTATAATCTATACTCTAAGCTATACTTTTAAGCCTACACTATATTCGAAAGTATAATTTATAGTCTATAGTCTGAACTATAGTTTATACTTTTTAGTGAAAACTATTGTTTATAGTCAAAACTTTAGTTTATACTATAAACCACTCTATAGTTCAAATTATAGGTTGCACTCTTAATTGTAGTCTGTTGTGTTAACTATAGTCTATAATCTGTAGCATAAAGACTAAACTATAGGATATAGTCTGAACTACATGCTATTACTTCGTGAAACGAGTTTATATTCTAAGAAATAATTTGGTCTGTTGTTTAACTTAAAGTTTAGCCTAAACTTTTTTAGAATCTAACGTAAAGCCCAGCCTCAATACAACCTGTTTCTATTCTATTTTTGTGTGTTTGAAACTCTTCAAACAACTTATGACCTAAATTTATATATTTTTTATTTTTTTTTACATTTTAAGCCACCAGAGAAACATTAAACCTTTGAAATAATTCTCCATAGTTTTTTTAGAAATGTGCAACATTTGAAACATATCAAGTTGAAAATATTTTTTTATTTTTTTTTTATTCTACCCCCAGCAATATTGTTGTTTTCTATAAAGTCGGTATCTTAAATTACAAACCGCTGTGATTCGGCTTTACTAACAAATAGTAGTAATAATAAGTTTTGTTTTTTTTTTATAAAAACAGTAGCAACAAATAGGTTTTTTTACACATACATACGTCTACATGCGACTTTACAAAAACACCTTTGATGGCGACATGTTAACTAGAGCAGAAATTTTTGTTTTACATTTAGAACAAAAACAATTTTCTTTAGTGTTGGTTTCAGGTTGAGAAAAAAGAAACTATTACTATAAAATTGAATTATTAACATACTAGTGATAAATATTTGATAAGACATAAAAATGTAGTTTTGAATGCTTGAAGTTCATTCACATTGAAAATGAATTACAAAAAAAAAATGATTATAAAATATTGTACACTCATTGTCGGGTATATATAATTTGTCTTTTGGATCTAATAATTCTTACCCTTTCCTTATATGTTATTGACACATTTAATTTATTTGAAATATTACCTGAAAATAAAAAAGAGATAGAAAAATATTAGTAAAAGGTTATTTATATAGATAAAACAAAAAAAATCATTTCATGGTACTTTTCTTAGCTTTTATTAAAAACCATTTCTTAATAACTTTACTGATTCTCTCAAACTTATTGACACCTTAATGTAAATGACAGCTAATGAAAATATTAATAATACTTAGACATGCAACTTAATTACATAACTATGTATATGACTATATAGATATGTTTCAATTCCTTTTTTTCGCCAAAAGTATAATGATGAGAAAATATTATAAAAACTCAGATGTTTCTCTCTTGTGATTTATGTTTTTGTTGCCGGACCTACAATACGAACAACCAATATCCGTTAATTTAAATGACCATTTGCATTGATATTTGCAAAACAAGCAATATAGCAAAATATATGGAGGCCGACAGTCAAACAGACACGCCAGCAGTTCTTCATTTATGTTTTAAGCTTTTTTTTGTAAAAAAAAAAAACATTTTATATGCAAAACAACAAAGAGAAAAAGCTAAAAGTGTTGACAAGCGTTAAATTGTTTTTACGGTATTTGTATACCGTTACATATACATAAAACATAAAAACAAATCCAAAAAGGTAAAATTTTCTCTTGTTGTTGCCAATGTTAACAATAACTGCAACAACATTTTTTTTCTGTAGCTGTGACTGATTTTGTTTTCTTTACTTACAAACAAACCAGACTAACCAACCAACCACAATTTACATACAAAAAATATAGAAAAAACAAACTTCAGTTTACGTGCAACACAAAAATTGACAAACACCATAAACTTTGATTGATGAGCTTTTCCAAAACAATAAAAACAAAAACTCACACATACACATTTACATTTATGCACAACATTGAATGACTTTCATAAAAACGTAAAGTACTTGCAATAGCAACAGCAATAATAACACATATACAAATTATGGTAACAACTACAAAAAAACAAATATGTATCAACAAACAGAAAATAATAAATAAAACAATTGTAGAAAAAATTGCAACGCATGTAAATTCATCACTCGACGATATTAAATTATTAAACATTTATGTTTAGTGATATTTTACCAAAATACGAATAACAATAGCGAACGAAAAAAAGCTTTAAAAAAATTATACTTATATATACATGCACCTATACCAATTTATTGTTATGTTCACACACACACATATATATATATATACATATGAATATTGTATTGGTTTTTGTAAATTCCGTTGTAAATTGACTAAAAAAAAAAAAAGAAAAGAGAAAAAATTTATAAAATGCAATATGGCATATTTATTTGTACACAAATTGTTTGTGGTATTAGTGGTGTTGTTATTGTTGTTTTTGCAGCATATAAATTTTTATTGGTTTTATTTGTAAATTTATAGGTATTTAAGTAATTGGCTTGATAAAGCAAAAACTATAAAGCAAAAAAGATGAAAAAAAACTACAAATTGCACAAAAGTATTACAATTTGTAGACAGAAAACATTTATTAAGAGTTTGGCATTTTCATTAACAACCCAGTTGAGCTTATATGTAAGTAGGTTGGTAAGTATTACACTAGAGAAAATAATAATAAGTACATGAAAAATAATACATTGTTAATAAAATTTACAGTTTAAAAGATTCTAATTAAATCTTTCGTGAAGATAAGTCCAAACTATAGATGATTTCTTAGTTTAGAGTGTTAACTATATTTTATAGCCTATGAACTAAACTATAGTCTTGACTATCGACTAAACTATACAGATGTCTATAGTCAAAATTATAACCTCAACTACTGACTAGACAATAATTTTGAGTGTTGACACAACTAAAGTTTCTTATATAAAACTATAGTTCACAGTTTAAACTATATTATATAGTCTAAACGATAGTATATAGTTTTTATTATAGTTTATAGTTTAAACTATGGACTTGTATATAATATAAACCAAAGCTTATAGTCAAAACTATAGTTTAGTCTATAATCAAAACTAAAGTTTCGTATATAGTCAAAATTTGATTTAAGTTTAAACTATAGTTAAGGTATAGTTTAGTCTATAGTCAACACTATACTTTAATCTATTGATAAGATTATAGTTTAATCTATATTCAAGATTTTAGTTTGGTATATAGACAAGTCCTCAATCCACATTATAGTTAAGTCTTTAGTCGAAACTATAATGAAAATTTTAGTCCAATATTATGTCAAGGCTTTAGTGTACTTCATTGTCAAGATTCAAGAATATTTTATTAACAATACCATAATCTACTGTATAGCCAAGCTCTAATCACAAACTTTATTTTATCTATAACCAATTTTATTTTGACTAGTTACTGACTCTACCATTTTTTTTTCTGCGATTAATAAAAAAAAAATCAAATTTTGTTTATTTCCACTTGTCTTTAAAATATTTATTTAAATTTATTTATTACATCAAAAATTCTCTTTGCGTATAAATTAAAGAAAAAATATTTAATATTCATAAAAACAATTAATCAATTCGGTCGTCGGAAGGCGATGATGATCAACGTTGTTTTTTTATGAATTGTTTAACAGAAAAATATATTTTTTTTTACGAAAACAATACAACAAACGTTTTCTTTTATACAGTCATTTACATATTCTGTACAGATGTTAATTAACGAAAATATTTTAAATGTTTGTTCACGCTTTAAACAATACGATATAATAAGACAAAAAAAAAACGTGGCCAATGTCATTGTAAAATAAGAAGTTTATATATTTCTATATGGGAACCATAATAGACAATAGAGTGAATATATTTATAATTTTTAATAACATGTTTTTTAAAATAAAATTTGTAATTTGTTTACAGTTGAAAGAAATATTTTGGAAATAAGCAAACCCTTAGATATTTTTTGATTATATAATGTAAGAATGAATTGTTAATAGTTTTTTCATTAGTGGCAGAGAATTACCAAATCTAATCCATTTGCACTTTTTTAATTAATACTTTAAGGCTACAGTGCTATCTTAAATAATCTTAATTAAGATATAAGAGATCAATTTTGTATTTAAGCAGAAATTATTTTAACAGCTTTAAACTTTTCTTAAATTCTTTATTTAAAATGTTTAAATTCTACCATAATTATTGGTTATATTTTAAATAAATTTATGTTTATATTATAGTTGCAACATTTAACTATTATGTAATAAAATTTAACTTCTTTGAATTCCAAATTTCAAAAAACTTTTATTTTATGATTAACTCTAAAGACTTGTTTCTTTACATAAACCATTTGTATAGTAAATTAATTCATTAAATATTAAAAGGATTTTTTTTCTTGAAATAATTCAAAGTATTTATTGCTACTTAAAATAATTTATTACTACTAAATACATATTAATAAAGCAAATTCTTATACTTACACCGAATAATTGTAGCATTTTTTATAAAACATTTTGTTAGAACAGTAAACTCTTGTTGGAGAAATAAAATAATTTAAAATTTTAATATTTATTTTAGGATATTATTTCAGGATATGCTACCAGATTTTACTGTTGTATGTGTGTGTTTTCTATGCGAGCTTAATTTTAACCATACATGACCTAAATTTAATATTTAGTTCTTGTATAATTTAAAATTAATCAAAATTATTAGGTACATTTGAGTTGTAATACTTTTTTACATATGAATAAATTTATGTAAAAATTAATGAATTTTTGTTTAATAATTAATAGTATCAAAGAAAATATTACAATGACTTATTAATTTTATTAAAGAATTTATTAAGGGAGTTCATTTCATCCAAAATTTTATAAATAACACAGAGTTATAAAATGCAAGGTATTGTTTAGTACTAAGCTCCTTGTCAGTCTAACAAAAAATTTTATACGATCAAAAACTTATACTTAAATCATAACTATAAATTTGTTACAAATATTAAGGAGTGCGCACAAAAAAATCTTGCAAACGATTGACCATAAAGTTTTCATTGTTTTGATGTTTAATTGGTAATATACTACAGATCATAGAAAAATATAACTTTTATTATTCTACTTGTAGATCTTTTTTGGTAACCCTTCATTTGAGATTGAGAACAATCTCTCCATCTCTTTTTAAAATCTTTGACATTTAGACTTAACTCTGGATAATTTAGATAATTGACTTGTTTTGGTACTACTCCAGAGCACTCTTAGGTAGGAACATGATGCCAAATCGGACCAAAAATATGTAGACCTTTAAATAATAGTCGACTTCTGTGCTTTTGCTGTTGATATAAATTTTAAAACTAAACAACTGCTTAATTCATTTCATTTAAAAGAAATTTGTAAATTTGAACTAATTGCTTACAAATTAATTAATTATTTAAAAAAATATACTAAACTAATTTATAGACTTTTAAAAACCTTTGCTATTTGTTAATTGTTTTGCCTCCAACTTCTCGCACCCACTTTTAAAGTAGTTAAGAAAATTAAAATCATATTTATGTCTACTTTTCACCTTCTTTGCCACCTATAAATCAACGAAACTTAACGAGAACATAAAAAAAACTAGACTAAACAAAATACCAAAAACTAGAAAAACCATGTCACTGTAAACACGCACACGTTTTTTTTTTTTTTTAAGCCACAATGGTCACGTGAGGGTGATGATGCTGCTGCTACTGCCACTATTCCGATTGCAAAGAATTTAAAAGTCTTTGTAAAGCATTAAAACACCAGCAACATGTAGGAAACAAAACTAAAAGAAATACTCATGTGTATGCGAACTATGTCAGGCATGCATGCCACCACAATTTCTTTAATAAAACAAAAAAAAAAAAAGTACATTACGTTGTCGACTGTTTGAAAGAGCCCAAGTTGTTAAGGTTGTAAGAGAAGTTGCATGACAGCAACTTGCAGTCAAAAGCAGAGGATTCCTAAAAAAATAAAAAAATTATGGTAGGAATGCCAAACAATAAAGGTAGAAATTGAAAAATATATGTGGATATTTAAAGGGCTTGAAATTCTCTTTGAATAAGCTGGACGCGTGTCAGACCTTCACGCGAAAAATAACTTAAGCACGAGTCGGCAAAACTGGCGCGAATTTATTCAAAAAAATTATATACAACGCGATAAGTAAAAAACAAAAAATATATACATTTCCATATGAAAATAAGAAACGAAGAAACAAATTTCACATCTGCCATTTGGCCGATAAATCCAGGCAACAATACCATCACCATACTCACATATACACACATACAACAACAATTGTTGAAATTATTTTATCATACCTTTTGGCAATATCTTACTTTAACATTCTACTTATATGCCTCAGAGTACGAAATAAAAGTTATACAACTTTAATGGTTTTAAAAACAAGAACAAAGCTTAAGGATACATAAATTGGATCATTAAAGCAAAAAAAAAACAAGATCATCATCATGATAGTCATCCTCATGCAAATAACCAAATAAAACAACCAACTGTATAAATAAGAATAAAGAGTGTAACAAATAAGGCTCAACAAGATGTATTAAATAAATTAGTAGCAAAAGGAAAATACAAATAAACACACAAAAAGGAAACGGTAAATAAACCTCACTGGTAAAGAATGAAATAAAAATGAATCCAAAGAAAGTCAGCAACATGTAAATGTAACCAATGTCACAGCAACAACAAGAAGAAATACTCATACATAATTATCATTATCACCATTAAAGTCATCTTCATCAACACCAACAACAACAACATAACAATTGCAACAAAAATCTACATACATATACGATATACAAATGTTTGTATGTATGTATGTATGTATGTATGTATGTATGTATGTATGTATGTATGTATGTATGTATGTATGTATGTTATTGCTTGAGCTGTAGGTACGTTATTCATTCCTTAACATCCGTTTTAACAAACGGATTTGCAACAAACAACTGCAACAGTAATGCCATCAAATAAGCAACATTTATGCATATACATACATACACATGTATGTATAAATGTATAAGTAAAGTCAACAAGCAACAACACAGTTTATATGAATTTTCAACGAGTTACCAGAAGGAAATGAAAGTGGTTGCATAATAATAATTGTGGCTTTAAACCAGTACATACACAAACACATACATATGTATACTCCCAATAACAGAGTCACAGTTATATTTAATATCACCATATATCCTGGCAACAACAACAATAACAACAACATGAACATAAACAACAAAAATATAAATGTAAGAAATATATGGCATATAAATAATATACAATACAACAAAAGAACAAGGATATAACGCTCCATTTTTATGGAAATATATGAATGAATATATGAATGTGTGTGTGTGTGTTTATGTGGGAGAGTAAGTTTAAGTAAAATATACATAAAAACAAAATTATGCCAGACATTGTTACAAATAATTGTGCAGGAATCAGAATAACAAAAGGAATTGTACATACATACATATTAACTATTATTACAAAAAAAAACTCCTATATACATATGTATAAGAAAATAGGAACAAAAAACTTATTAACACAAATAACAACTTGAAGAAGGAGAGGGAAAAAATTAATAGTTAATTTTAAACAACATTTTGTTTAAATAATTCTAAAAAAAAAGAAAAAATATTAATAACAAAATTATCCAGAGTAACCAAAATATATTTTTAGTCATATTGTAATACACGTGGTTACAAAGACCTAAGATTTACTTTAGTTATCGAGAAAAACAAACACTGTAGAAAAAAAACACCGGTTATGTCGATGAATTATCATTTTTAAAAGAGTTTTGAAGAATATCTCGAAATTGAAGCATTATATTTTATTTAAAAAAAATATATTTACATTGAAAAAATCTAAATTAAAATTGCAGTCAGTTTATTTTTATATTGCAATCAATTTTTAATAAGATCAATATTTAATGATTTTTCTTCAAATATATTTTTTCCTTTAATTATAAATTTGTTACAACAAATAGATGCAGTGCATTATTTCTATTTTGATCACAATTCACTAAACATAGTCATGTAAAATTACATAGAAATTACACGATTATTTTATATATATTTTTAATTTTTAATTTATATTAAATCTTAGTATTTTCATTAATTAGTAAATAATATGAACATTTATCCATTAATTTGAATAAAATATATGTTGCTTTATTTACAACATTATTAAAGAATAATAAATTGAATTTTTCTCATTTTGAACCATTGGATATATTTCCATAAGCAATATTGTATGCACAAAATTTTTCATGCGGAGTCCTTTTTTATTGAGATATTTTTACTTAATTTCGAATAAAATCGATATTTATGCATCGAACTTATTCAATTTTTGATTAAATTAGAAAAATTAAATATTTTTAAAATTTTACATTTCTTAAGAATTTTTAAAAATAATAATAAATTTTGGGAAGAAAAAATATTTGTCTTTTTCAAACACTTTTTTAATATCTCGAAGTTTTAGAGCAGTTAAATCAATTTATGTTCAATATATGTACATTGTAAAAATGTGGTGCAACTTCTTTTCTTTCAACAAACTTTTTACGACTTTTTATTAAACTTTATTATTTTCCTTCTCTCCTCCTCTAAACTACGATATTCAGTTTATGATCTCTTCTCCGTAACCTGTCATACAACAAATATTTAGTAATAAAAATAATCGTTTATAAATTAAAAATAAATCGTGATACACCCACATATTTTTCTTTAAAAATTTGTTTTTATTTCAAACACCAACAACAATAAAAACAAAAAATTTGCAAACAAATCAAATTCAATAAATTGTGTTATAAAAACTAAGAGTCTTTTACCAAAAGTCAAACAAACAAATACAACTACAACAAAAAAGACAAAAAGTTAAACTAAAAAACAATAATAAAAAGAAATCTGGAACTTAATACCAATGGAATTACGAATCATGTTGGCTTTAAATCAAAGAAAAAAAATCATTCATTCTAAGCACTTGGCATTTAAAATAATAATAAATCATTAACAAAACAAAAAAAAAACACCTACTATTAACTTAAAATATTTATACATTCTTCTGGTACTATGTTTGAAAAATAAAAATTTGTTGAAATTTTACTCTGATTTAAAAATATTTCAATTAATATTTTAATTAAGTAAATTTGACTTAAGACTTAATTACTTCTTTCGCCTCATTTATGAACATTCACAAAATTATCTTTTTGTATTTAAAATATTTTGCTTTTACATATAACTTTGGACTTTTTTCCGTTATTCATGATTTATAGAGCACAGCACAAACTTTTCTAAATCAATTAATCTTTTAATTAAAGAAATTTGATACGATTATTTTTATTTCTTATGAAACATTTTCAGATTAAATATTTTATGTAGAATTATTAATTACTTTCTTTCGCCTCTAACTGTATTTAACCTAAATATAGCTTTTGTTTACTGGTCTACATATGTATGTGGGTGCCGAGTCATTTATTTTTTGTTCTAAAAAAAATATAAAAAAAATAAAATATTTAATTATTTTTTTTTCTCCTTTGCATTAATTAACTAAAACCTAATTACAACATGTTGATAATTTATTTTTTCTAGTTTTTTTTAAACAATACATAAAGAAAAATTATTTATATTTCAACAAAATATTGATGAGATATGGCAATTTTATTATATATATTTTTTTTTATAAGACGATATTGTCAACGTCTTGGTAATTTGTTGTTTTGACACGTTTACCTGTAATTAAAGGTTGTTTGTTTATTTATTTCTATATTTTTATTATTTAATATATTGAATTGTTTATTGTTTACTTGTAGAAAAGGCATCAATTTTCAGTTTTTATTTTTCTATTATTTATTATTTGAATTTATTTATTTATATAATAATAGCAAAACAGTGAAGTCATCTCTAACGCAAATTTAACATATAAATTGAATTGAAAAAAATATAAAATAAAAAATAACAGAAAAACAAAAACTAAATAATTGTATAAAAAATTCACAGTCACACACATTACAAACGCACATATCGTATATGAGTCATAAAATCAAAATGTTTAAACTTAAAACTCACGTATTATTTTGGGGTTATTTAAACAATTTTTAAATTTAAACTCAAGAAACATCAATATCGTGGTATTTGTTTATTGTTTAATGTAAATTAGAGAAAATTAGGGTGATTTTATTTTAGCAACATGTTGCTGGATATATGGTCATTTAAAGTAATATAGTGTATAAATTACTTAAATAATTAAATGCATTTAAATTAAATAAAATCAAACCTTAGAAATTTAAATAGCTTTAACATGAAAGATAATTAATTTGTTACATTTGGAGCTACAATTTATTTGACATGTTTTTTTTATTTGAAAAACGTGAAAACTAATTATTTTGTAATATAAAATAAATAAAATAATAAAATGTATTATTTAAAACTTAAACAATATTTTAATTTAATTGTTACATTTGTAACTATGTTTAGACACAGGCGTTCATAATACTTAAACATGACTAATGTTTATAAATAAATAAAATATAACAACATTTACTTATTAATAATATTCTTATATTAAAAAATATAAAATAAGTTTTTTGGTAAATATTACCATAAAAGCTTTATGTAATTATTTACAAACAAAAACAATGTTAAGCAACATTTAAAATTTTCCTAATTTTGTAATATTAACAATTTAATTTTAAGATATTTAATACTTAGAATAAACTTAAAATAAAGGCCAGCTTAAATGTGGTTAGATATTTAGCAACATGTTGCCTGTGAAAAGTTTCAATGTATTTACACATTGATTTACCTTAGGTTCATGATATTAAATATCTACCTTTTTTTTCTGAGAATTTGCAAATATTTTGGAATTATTTTAAAGCCAAAAAGTTGCTACCAACATTTTTTATATACTTATTTAGAAACATTTTAAAATATATCAAATTATGTATTATACATACTTATGTATGTAGAATTCTAATATGTTTGCAAATAATGTATTACTAATGCAAGTTAAATATTGTGCAACATATTTAAAATAAATATCATGAAACAAAAAATCTACTTCTTTTAGCAGCATTTTGAAGAATCTTTTAGCAACATTATGTATAAACATTAATTAAATAATTGTATAGTTCATCATTATCATGCCTTTAAGTGTCTAAATATTAAAACTCAAACTCAAAATTATTAGTTTATTAGCATCTAATTATGTTTAGCAAAATCATGACAACATTAGAATAAATCAGTGATTATCCTTTAATTGTTGTCTTGACTTGTTAATTACAAGCATTTTTAAACAAATTGTAGGCCAAATATCAAAGATCGATTGCTTTTTTTTTTTTTGCTGCGAAATACGTTTAAACAAATTATAGCAATATTTAAAACAATCAATGTGTATTAACATAATTTAAATATTTAAACTTATAACTGAAGTTTAGAAAGATTTTTAGAGTTATTAAAATTTTTTGCAACAAATTGTGTTCAAATCTTTAAAATTAGTTTTAGAACAATTGATATATGTTTCAAGGTTCTAAAAAATTATATGCAACATGTATAGCAACATGAAAAATGTTTAATATATTATAGTAAACACATAACATTTAAGTTAATTCTTTTTATGGCAACATTAGGATGTGCATAGTAAAAACATTATATATATTTAAGAACAGAATTTAAAATTTTTTCCAAAACTCTCAAAAAGTTTCAACTTAATTGTATTCATAAAATAGTTCTTAAAAACATATATAAAATATTTTATACTTTTAAGTTCTGTACATAACTGTACTTACTTCAAATGTTTATTTAAAACAATTTTTATATAATTAATTATTAAATAAAAATGTATTTTCATTTTATTTATAATATTTAATTGGCACATAAGCAATTAAAATGAAAATAGTAAAATCGGATTAAACTAAAAAGAAAAATAAACATAATTGTTAAATACAATTAAAAAACACAATTAAAATAAAATTATTTTGCTTATCAACAATAACAACAAAAACATATTATTTTACACAAAAAAGAAAAATTGAATAAAATATTAATTATTAAAAAAAAAAATTAAAATAATAAAAAGCTGACTTTTTTAAAGAAATTTTACGCATTTATTTATATGTTGTCATGTAAATTTTTTATAAAAATATTAATATTATACTGAAAAAATAAAAATTAAATATTTTTCTGTAAACAAAACTATTTTGGTTATAAAAATACTATAATATAAACGAACAAAGTTGACTTGATTTTTTTTATCTAGAAAAAACAAATGAGAAAAAAATTTACAGTATGACAGATAGACACACAAACGGAAGGGCAGACATTCAAAAATATATACATACGTACCATTGGTCATAACAAGCAACCTTATGTAGGCGCATCAACAAAGAATTACAATTGTTGTAGATGTTGTTATTTTTATTGTACCATACACAGGGCAAAACATTTGTAAAAATTGCAACAGCAACTACAATAGTAATCACAACCAAAATTAAAAAAACTAAAAAAAAAATGCAAAAACAGATCAACATTCTCATATGTGTGTGTATATGAAAACATACATTTTCATATGATGAATGTCTATCTATCTGTGTTTGAATGAATGTAGATGAGTATGTATTACAAAAATCCCTTGAATACATTTGAAACGCATGTAAAATATGTACAGTATTTTTGTATGTATGTATGTACAGAAATGCATACATATGCATGTCTGTATGTATGTATATATGTTTGAATGTAAATTCCTGTGTAAAACGTGTATGTATAAATGTTTACATTGTACTGTATGTATAAGTGTGCAACATCATACATATGTTGATTTAAGTGCTTGGACAAGTGTATGTACCCCATGTAAAACATCAAGTGACTTTGTGCAACAACAAAAAAAATGAAAACCAATGAAAAAAAATAAAAAAAAAAACAGCAAGAATGAAAAAAACTTTGTTTCATATTTGCAATGATTGTTACAAAAATGCAAAGTAGAACGTGGAGTATAGAGAGTTGAATGGTGTCTGTATGTGCTGGTTCTTCTTCTGCTGCTGCTGCTGCTATTGTTGTTGTATGATGATGGTCAGTCTTAGTATGTGTAAGTATGTAGTGGTGGTATCATCGCAATGCTTGGCTGACTGTATGGGAACCACAACACTGCTGTCATTTTAATTTCAGAATTTCCGTTTTAATCACTGGCAGAAAATCGTTTTAATTTAAGAGGGAAAACTTTGCACAGAAAAAAAAATAATATAAAAACACTCATTTCACATGAATGAGAAATTGCAAAACCACTATAATATTACGTTGTCAAAAGAAATGGAAAAATACTCAGACAGAAAGCAAGTTAAAGCTAGACAAAGGGGCACGAGAAGCTAGGAAAGAATGAGAAAGTATGAAAGTAAAATGGTTTTAAAGAAAATAGCACAAATTATGCGTTATTTAATCATTCTTTTTTATATATATGTATATATAATTACAGCAAAAATATATATAAATGAATGCAGCTTTTCTGGGTTACATTTCCCCCTTTATTCCGTCTATAAAAATTGATAAACATATATATTTTTCTGGGAATTAAAACAAAAAAAATAACGCAAAGAATGAATATAAATATTGTGCTGTTACAAACATGAGCAGCAGTGGTCTTTTAATTAGTAAAGATTCTGAAAAAATTTAAACTGTAAATGTTAGCAACATGTTGTTCAAAAAAAAAAAATTAAGAACATTTTTATAGTTTAGACAACTTTTTACAATACAATAACTAGATTTGTAGATTTCTCAACATATTTTTGAGAGGATAAAGGTTTAAAATTTTAATAAAAAAGTTGAGCAAAATGTTTTCAAAAAAATTTATAAGCAATTTTATGCTTTAAATTGCTGTTTTTGTAATTCCATCAGCCTAACTATAAAAGCAGAAAAGTCGATTTTAAACCCAAATAGGCTATTATTTTAAGTTTTTACCATAATACTGTTTTTTAATAAAAATTTTAAAATTCCATTTAAAATTTTAAGATAAGCTTTTTGGTTTTTATTGTATTGAAAGTTCATGTATAATCATGCAATTTCATAAGCAAAACAATATAATTATTTCACATTATTATTTTTGAATTCTTTGCAACATGTTGCTAATATCAATTTCACTTAACTATAGACATTTTCTTATTTTATATAATGCTTTTGGTTAATTTCTTTTTAAATCACAAATTAAAACAACAAAAACGTCCTACAAGTAAACTTCAACTTTAAACAAGACACAAATTTTACCTGCAACATTTCCTTTTTTCAATAAAAGATCTTTTCATAAAATATGTTATTCATCTCACCCCAGATTATTTTCCAATTAAATTTTTTCCTTAACCAAACAAAAAAAAAATCTATTAAAAACCATTCACCCATTACATCTCACCTTTAGAAAATCTCCCGTCTTTTGTATTAGCTATTGTAGCTTTCTTTTGCTCTAATCAATTATTTCTTCATAACTTTTCATGCCATAGAAATTATTTATTACAATTTAGTTTCATTCACAATTCATTAAATTGGAAGTAAAGAAACATGAAAAAAAGTATTGGATTTTTTTAAAATTTATTCTTGCACGTTTAGAATAGAAATAAACTGAATGAGGGAAAAAAATATCTAAAATAAAAAATTCGAGGCACGACTTCGGTATACAACAAATAGAAATGCGAGTAGAAGAAGAAGAAGAAAAAACTACATGTTTTATTTCGAGATAGAAGTTTTTTGTTTTGAATTTAATATTGTGCAATAACGTGGTTCGTTCGTTGTTTTTTTTTTTTTGCCGCCGCTACTGTCCCCTCCATCTAAGCGTATAATTTGTCCG
>MINK01187680.1:0-35292 GCA_001735545.1 Phormia regina
TTTTAAATTGAAAAATAAAAAAAAAAAAAAAAAAAAATACTTGTAGAAAAATTATCTACACTGTTGTTCTTTAAAATAATTTTTTTCTAAATTTATTTCATTAATATTTGTATACCTTTTTGAAAGGTATATTCGCAGAGATGACATTAAAATAAAAACAATCCCATTAACTCAGGTGTATAAGGTACACATTCTCCCGAAATTGACCCATTAAAATCCCAAAGAACTAATCGACAACTGAAATGCAGTTTAGGAATCTTTAATACGTTATTAAAAGTTTTCAATCAAATTTAACGGGACTTGGAAAAAATATGGATTTTATAGCAAAAACAAAAAAAATGAGATATTTTTGACAAAAACCTTAAATTTTTTTGTTTTTCTCACTTTATACAATAAAGTGTAAACTCAACGAAAATTTTGTTAGGATACTAACAAAGAAAATGTTTATATTTTCTCTTTTACAAAAATATTTTATAGAAACGAAACTACGCAAGAAGAAAACATCTTCCTACTCTCACCTTAAAGCATATCGTTCGAGTTATAATCACTTTCTGAGTCGATCCATCCATCTGGTCGGCTGGCTGGGTGTCCATGTAAAGATTGTGCGCAAAGTACGGGTCGTAATTTTTAAGGTAATTTGACGAAATTAGGTACATACATGAAGCCTGTTGAATTTGGTCATGATCGGCCTCATGCCCTTCCGGAATTGAGTACAAAAAAGTTTTATATTGGACTAATTTCATGAAGATTTGTTCATTATTGACCACAGCTCCCGTATGAACCCCTCTTTCGAAAATCACTTTAGCAATAAATTCCTCCATATNNCTCGGGTGTTTAAGGTACACATTCTCCCGAAATTGACACATTAAAATCTCAAAGAACTAATCGATAACTGAAATGCAGTTTAGGGATTAGGTACATACACGAAGTCTATTGAATTTGGTCATGATCGGCCTCATGCCCTCCCGGAGTTGAGTTCTAACACTCATAAATACCTTAAAAATAGAAATATTTTAATGAAATATAGCACAAAAAAGTTTTATATTAGCCTAATTTCATGAAGATTGGTTCATTATTGACCACAGCTCCCATATGAACCCCTCTTTCGAAAATCACTTTAGCCATAAATACCTCCATATTAAATATTAGTATCAACTAAACTAAATATTCGGCACAAATAACATTTTTAATAACAAATTTTGTGAAGATCGGTACATATAAGACCCAATTTCTGAAATCACCCAGATAAATACATATTAATATTAGTTTCGACATATTATAGGTCTATAATTTGCCCCTTGCAATGGTGTAGGGTATCATATAGTATATATAACCATATAGTTAACCGACAATACCTTTTTCTCTCGTTTTTTTTTCAGACTATAGTTATTAACGATTACGCGTTAATAACTATAGTAATTAAAAACAAGTGAGAATGTTATNNTGGAGAGAGAGGAATACTAAACTTTTACATTATCTTTACCTCTCTCGTCTACAAAGTCAGAATTGTGGCAAGAAAATTGCTGCATGTAAACCCCGATTTACTAACCTTATATTTTTAGCTTAACAATTTCTTTCATAACTTTGAAACTATTGATCGCATCAAAAACACTTATATACACCATTTAAAGATTAAATTTTTGTTTAGTTTAGTTTAACAAAATCAGACAAGTTGAGTTATGACAACATAAGTGGAGAAATTTCTCAAAAAAAAACAAAAAATTTTGTGAAAATGAGCGAATTCACTTAATTTGCGTATAAATTTGAAAAAAAATGCAATCGATTAATCGACATGTGGCTTTACGATAAATGAATAAATCTGCCGTTTCCGATATTTAATGATTTTGCTTAATTAAAAAATTTGCTATTTTCACGCAAAAAAATATATTTTTTGTTTAATTTTGTTATTATAACTACGAAATTAATGAGCCGATTGAAATGCAATATATGAAGGTATAAAAGGTTATATAAATATAATTTTTTCTAAATTTATTTCATTAATATCGGACTGAAACTTTTTGAGTTATCATTAACTATGTGGAGAAACGCCTAAAAATTTATAATTTTACATAAAAATTTAAAAATCTGCTTAGAATTTAAAATTTAAATATCAAAGAATTTAAATATCAAATATATATAGTAGTTATTCAAGCCTTTTTTGGTGTTGACCTGTGTTATTTATTGCAAGTAAAGTTACTCTTAAATTCCGTTACCGAAATAACTGAAAATACCGATACCGCTAAAATATCCTTATCGTGAAAATACTATTACAGTGACATTTTTCATTGGTTACCAACCTTTATTGTGAGTTTTACTGTACTTACCCTATTAGAAATTAACTTTAAATAAATGCACATATCCACAAACATATGTACAGATATAGATATGTAGAACTCCATAAACATAAATAGCCCATACTCTTAAGGAGCTTTAATAGACATAGTAATTAAAGTAGTTTGTCTATAAATGAGATAATAGCATAAAATACAACAACAAGTGTCTCATAGTCTGTTCAACAGACTTAACATTGTCGTTTGCGGTTTATACATCCAATATTATGTAATAATAGTTTAGTAATTTAAGAGTTTTAATGGGTTCTTCTTTAAGTTCTCGAATAAAACGATTTAGAAAATGGCATTAATTTAACAGCCATTTAATGGATATTTGAATGGATTTATTAAACAATAAAATAAATATTATTAAAAAAAATTAAAAATACTGTGGCTGTTAATAATAATTAATTCTATTCTAGTTGTATATCGAAGATATTAAATAAACCGAAAAGGATTAAATTAAACACTAAAGCGAAATAAAATTAAACACTAAAAAATTAAAAAATTTTGTGAAAATCACCCTCTTGAATGAAGGAATGGGTAATGAGGTTTCCCAAAGTCCAAAACTTATTTATATACCGCCTCACGTATCAAAATGAAATAAAATGACCTTTTTTTGTTTTTAAAGTAATGGAGTTATGCATAAATAATAAAATTAAAAATTTTTAAAAATCCGCTCTATTAAACACATTACTACTGTAAATTTGTTTTAAAGAAGTAAAAATTTCAATGTTCTACAAATAGACATGATTTTTGATAGCTACAGTGATGACCTATATTTTGATACATTAATGCGAAACGTACTAGCATAGTGACTTCATGTATTCTGCATATAAAATTCTGTTGATAATAATTCTGTTGGTTCTGGGCTTTGAGAAGGTCACTCTGTAATATTATATATGTTATCAGCTATATATTTTCAAAAAGATTTATCCTAGTTTACATGTGAATTTTTATGCTATAGGATAAAATCCGCAAAAATTAAATTATAATCTTTTAGAACTAATGTACATTTGAACAGATTAAGGTAAATCTGAGAATTATTTTCCCCCTATTTTATAAATTATCTATTAAGCCTATACATACAAAAAAAATACACACAATATTTAGTATCCCAGCAAAAAAAAGAACTGAAAAAGTGCTGAAAATGTCATGAATTTAACATCGTGTTGTCATTAGAAAGAAATACTTAGTGGTGAAAAAGAACTGCAGAAGTTTTTTTTTTTTTTATAACCTTTGTTTGTCTTCTTCTTTTATACTTCTTGTTCACAGCTTTTGAAGTTGAAGCCTACTGATGTAGATGTTGCGTATAAATAAAGTGACCTATGTAACGTATCTAAAATATACCTATGTAACGTATCTAACATAAATTTGAATCCAATTCTAATGATTCTCCGGCTGTAAGCGATATGTTCGAAAATTCTTCTAATGTGATTTTGTCACTATGTGATGTGGATATATTTCATTGCCTGCTTTAAGGGATTTATTTACAGCTTTATATTTTAAAAAATTTGCGTCTTAGTAATGTTGAGCTATTGTGTTATTTGATACGCAAAACTAAAGGTTAAGCGAGAGAAATTGTTTCGAGAACTCCATTAAGTAATGACGGCTTTGACTTGGCTTGGAAAACTCACAGGGATACTTATGAGAATCCACGTATGTTGGTAAACAAACAGTTGTAGATTATTTTTGGACTTCCGTTCATTGACAATGAAACTAGTACTGGCCTGAAGACATTACAACGAGACATAAATGGTTGTCGTAGCTCGATCCCTATTTAGAATGTTTGTACTAATAGTTGGGATCCCCTAATTGTCTTTATTTGTATACAACGTTTACCTTCTTCGAGGTTTCCCTTTGGAAATATAGTGTCAAATACAAGTCCGCATTGTAGCTTTGGAAAATTTTCTTTCTGACGGAAAAGACATTGGACTGCCTTCAAAATCTAAAGATATTATCCTATTTTTTCCGATGAAAATACTTCTACGAGTATTTCGTGCATTTTATGCCCTAATCGTCATTTTCTTCAAAATTGTCATTGATTTAAGAATCTGTCAAAATCGAGATCTCATAATAGTATCAATTGTAAAAGCAGTAACAATTGTTTAATTTGTGATAATCGTCATCACACTATACTTCACCAGGATAGTTCGGATAATTCAATTGTTCGACCCACAGACACCACTCAGAATAATACTCCCTCTACCTCTACGGGTATTACTCATAACTCTCAAACTTTTCATACACGTCATAGGCGATCTGTTTTTTTTTTTGTGGAATATCAAGATCTGCTTCGGAGTCTTCATTTCTTTCTGAACACTTGCAAAGGAGATTAAATCTTAAAATACATTCTACGTAGTTTGGAATTTCTGATAAAAAAACTCGGTTTCTGTATGTTAAAACATTTAATGGTATTCAAAATCTATTATTTTGAATAACACGGCACTCGCATTGCCTTCTCGCATCTACTTAAACTAATTTCTAGAGATGTTGCGAAGCAGGATATCTAACAAAAAGTAATCCTAGGTTTTCGAAGTGGTATTTGACTACTTCATTGCCAAAGTTGTTTTGGAATAAAAATTAATTTAGAATCTTCTTTAATCACCCACTTTTTTAAACGGTAGTAAATATTTAATATCGGCTAATAAGGGGTAGCATTTAGAGTCAATTTGGAAACCCAATATTCATAGGTACTAAATCTTTAATCTTTTTGAATTGACGCTAGCTGTCGCGATAAATCGTGATTTGTAAATTTAAGGATGTTGCACTATATATTGAAGCTTATCTCGAAAACTATATTAAAAAATTCTTATTAAAATTATCATCAAACCATTCTTAGATTACTTATAATACGGCCAACAGTATTTTGTCGAAAAAATTGAAATTTTTCAGAGTTTAAAAAAAATTTTTCATTTTACTTTTTCATTTTACTATAAATATGAAAAGTTTTCATTTTAAAAATATTTTAAATTAAAATAAAATTTTAATATAGAAATATCATGTATGCTTTTCATTTTAGTTTTTCTTAAAATATTTTTCATTTATAATTTTTTACAAATTGCTTTTAGAATATATGATATTAATTTTAAAATATTACAATTTTCATAGCAAAGAAATTAAATTCTAAAATTTTCTGAATATTCAAATTATATTTGTTAACATTTTTAAAAAATATTACTACCAAAGAAATTTGTAAAATGAAAAAGAAATTTTAGAAATGAAAATTTAAAAAATTAAATATTAAAATTTTTTAAGTAATGAATATTTTACTACGAAAACGTTTAACTACAAGAAATTCGAAAGTAAAAATTAAAATTTTTAGAAATTTAAATCTGGTTGGTAAACATTTTTAAAATATTAATTGAAAGATATAAAACAATTGTATATTATAACTATTAAAGTGGAACAATAAGTATAAACACATAAAGTATGCTTACACCATACAGTGAGATCAAACACAAATTTTTATACCCATCATCAACATGTCGAAATAATCGTTTAAGCCCCAATAAAGTATATATCAATCTAGCCATGTCCGTCCGTCTGTCCATCTGTTGAAAGCAGGATAGAGCTCGAACGGAAAATAATAAGATGACGAAATTTGGCCCAATATTCAATTTCAATATTTGTCATATTGAATTTGAATTTCCGTAAGTAAATAACAAGGTTATGGCCAAAATACTAGAAGCACCCTGTGCTTCTAAATCAGTTTTTTGCTGATATCTCTGAAACAAAACCATGTATGACGACGAAATTTTGTATGCAAACTCGAAAACAGAAAATGGTCTTGGTCCGCCCACTTTACGCCTACCTTCCATATAAGGTGAAATTTCAACGAAATTTTATTCAAAATACTAGAAACACAGGGTGTCCATTGTAGTTTCATCTCATTGTTTAATGAAATTTTGTACGGTTAGTTCGAGTGTTGATATAAACTTGGAAACATGAAATGGGCCTGGTTCTCCCACTTTACCGCCCACTTCCCATATAAAGAGAAACGTAAAAAAATTTTACAAATAGCTCAAATGCAAATGTAACCTCAGAAACAAAAAAAGGCCATGGTCCGCCCACTTTTCCCGCGCACCTGCCATATGGGCAAAGTTTAGAAACACAGGGTGTCCATTGTAGATTCATTTCAAAGTCTTTTGCTGATATATCCTAGATATAAGCACGTGCGTCAACGAAATTTCGTACAGATAGTTCGATGGTCAATATAAATTTGGAAACTAAAGATGGACGTGATTCGCCCACTTTACGCCCACCTCCCGTATAAGGTGAAATTTCAAGGAAATTTTACTCATTAGTTCAAAGACCATCATAATCACGACAACAAAAAATGGGCGGGGGCCGCATACTTTAGCGCCCGTCTCCCATATAGGCAAAATGCTATAAACACAGGGTGTCCATTCATTTCATAGTTTTCTGCTGATATCTTTTAAACAAAAGCATATACGATAACGAAATTTTGTACAGATAGTTCGAGTGTTGTTATAACACCGGAAACTAAAAATGGGCGTGCCCACTTTACCGCCCACCTCCAGTATGGATTGAATATTAGAAAAACAGGTGGTATCCTTATTTTATTGTTTTCTGTCGATATCTCAATAAAATAATAGATTCGGCCGAGCCTAATGTAATATTCGCACTTTTTGGAAATAATTTTTTGACCAATAAAAATTTATTTTTTCTCTAAATTAAAATTTTCTTTATAAATATATAAAATTTGAATACTTTTCTGAAAGGTATCTTAACAGAACTGATTATAAAATAATAACAATTCTAATAGCTCAAGCGACATTGCACATATTCCCTAGCATTTCATCCACTTTTTTTAAGTTTAAACTTTAGTCTCTATTTTCTAAAGTCCTAAAGCATGATTTTTTTTACCACACAATATTGCATCCTAGCAGTATTTCACAAGATTGAAGAGCTCAGCAGTCAGAAACGTCGGACACAGCCTATAACAAATGCTGCTGCATTAACAACTGCGCCACAACTTGGTGAACAATATTTTCTGTTTGCTACTAAAAATTTCAAAAACGTTTAACACTGTTAATAGAAAAATGAGTTTTAATAGATCCGAGATACTTGTGGACCTAGTTTTTTCAGAAAAATACATACGAGATACGAAGACGCTATCTTGTATGGGAGCTTTAAAAAGCCGACATGAAAAAATTGTTCTCTTCATACGTATAAATTTGTTCTTTGGAAAATGTCATTAACACATACAAAGAGTTAAGTTTTTTTTGACAATTGTGCTAGGTTTTTTATGAGCAAGTTGGAGTTCTAGATGTTTTCTATTTTTCATATAAAAATTATTGATAATTTTTAAATAATACTTATTCGTTTAATAGTCGAAATTGATTTAAAAACTTCATCTATATATTTATATTTGTATGTATGTATGTATGTATGTATGTATGTATGTATGTATGTATGTATGTATGTATGTATGTATGTATGTATGTATGTATGTATGCTTTTTTGTAATGAGGTGCGGAATCTTCGGAAGATATAAATAGTTATTCATTATGTGAGATTCGACTAGGTGTTGTTTGTCGCCTACTCACTAAACCGCCTTCCCATTCTTCCACCACTCTCCCCGCGGCACTGCCTTTTGGTATTACATTGCTGGGCTGGTTAGCATTTAAGCTACTTCCATGTTTGCTACATCCTCGAGTGTATGTTTTAGTTCTTCAAATCTAGTGTATTTGAGCTTGTGAGCTTTCCCATCTTCGTTGCCAATTCACCAAAGTGCTATTTCGCTCTATCAACTTTTTGTAGTGTTGTAATATATATTTTATAGATTTCGTCGGCGGCCATATCCAAGAGAATTATTCCAGCAATTACACTTATTACTTTCTGAGATATTGTTCTGTATCCACAACAAACAGCTCTGTCGAGCTGTTGTTGAGAGGTACTTCTAATGAATCTTGCCCATATTGGTGCTTCATACAGCAGTACTGACATCGTTACTCTGGAAATGAGTATCCTTCGGCTTTGCCTTGGTCCTCCAATGTTTTGTATAATTCTACTAAGCGCATTATGTATCGTTCCCGCTCTTTTGCATGCGTATTCCATATGATCCTTGAAGTTAAGTCTTTCGTCGATCATGACTCCCAAGTATTTGATGAACTTGTTTGATCTAATGATTGCCTTCCCAACTTTAATATTTATAGACTTTTTCCTCCTCCGGCTATTTATTAACACTGCTTCCGTTTTTTGATCCGCAAGCTCTAATCCCGCTTTTTTCAACAAGTTTTTATGTTACGAATGGTATCGTTTGCATACATTTCTACCTCGTCCAAGTAGCGTGCGCAAACTACGACTGCAATGTCATCAGCAAATCGGATTATACTAGCTTCCTTAGGTATGGTCAACTATAATACGCCATTGTAAATTATATTCCAGAGGAGTGGTCCTAGAACTGATCCTTGGGAGACCCCTGCTGAGGTTGTATAACACTGAGTACCCATATCTGTTTCGTACCAGAGGGTTCTGTCTCTAAAATAGTCACCTACTATTTTTCTCAGATAATTTGGAACTCCCAAGCTTCTAAGGGATGACGATCACCCCGTCCATCTGCACTTATTAAAAGCATCTTTAATATGTAATGTAATACTGCGCAGTAGTTTTTATTTCGCTCCTTTCCATGGTATAGCCTTCTTCTGACCTTATTACTCCGTATTTGATAGCAATCTCATATTCGATCTAGCTTTTCGAAATCCTATTTGTCTTTCTGGGAGTAATTTACCTTTCTACTGCTGGTAAGCTAATCTGTTATACTATCACCTCTCCAAAACATTTAAACCAATCGTATCCAGTACAGCAAATAGGGCCATATCATGATGGCTCTCCGAGTATTTTTGTTGGGTTTGTATCAAAACTAATTTCTGTTTCTTCCATGGCTTTAGAAATTCCTCCGTAGGCAGTCGTTAAATATCTTTGCAAATATTTCTGGCTTATTCCTTATAGCCACTTTTAGTGCTCTATTTGGTATTCCATCCGGGCCTGGGGCCTTGTTGTCACCAATCTCTGAACAGATTTTTAGTATTTCCTCTCTTGATATTTCCTCTATGGACATTTCTTGAGACATCAGAAATTCCTGGTGTGGTTCTTTCTTTGGAAAAAGAACTTCCACTATTCTCCTAAGAAGTAGTGGGCACGTTATCTGTGGGGTCCCTTGGCCTTTTATACGAGACACCACTATTTGGTAAGCGTTTCCCCATGGGTTCAGATCGACTTTTCTGCACAACTGTCTAAAGCTATCTTGTTTGCTTCCTTTTATTGCTGACTGGAGTTCACGACGCGCTTGTTCGTATGTTATACGTCTATTTTCCGAGTTCTGTCTCGACCTTCCTCTTTGAAACAATCGTCTTGCCCTAAGGTAAATCTTCCTAAGTCTCGCTATTTCAGTGTTCCACCAGTAATTTGGTCTTCTGTTAGCAGTTTTTTCTTCTTCTTGGCATTGCCGAATCACATAACCCTCACAAATCCTTCTGCATGTCCAGATTGCAGCTTTTCCCAATGTATTCCTTTGCCAGACGCTACTAGATAGGTTTTTGTACTGTTCGCACAGCACGGTTTGCTTCTCCACATTTGCGACATAGGTTTGATCTGTCTATACCGCTTTTACAAACTCCGGCAATGTGACCAAATTCAAAGCATCTAAAGCAAACGTTTGAGTAGCAATGGTTCGCGGATCCTACATATTGTCCATCCAATTCTTATTTTCCCCATTTTTAAAACTTTACGAGGGATTGCATCTGGCAAGCAGATCTTTGCTATTTCTTCCTTTTCTTTGGCTTTGTTCTTGGTGGATCATCATTTAGATCCCTGCTCCTCTTATTGGTCACAAGGCTAGGCTTTATTATCTTGCCTGGTCTGCTTTGTTAGACGACTCTGGTTTTTTCTCACGTTTCTCGTCAATTGCCTCATTGTAAGTTACTTTTATTTTACGTATCTGCTCCTTTATGGTATGATGAACATTGTTCTTTGTCTTTATGAATTCCATCAAGGATGAAATTAGTATTCTCTTTTCGCTATGTTTCCATTAAGCATTGTTCCGGTGATCTCACTATTACCGAACTTTTCCTTAAGAGATTACCCGGGTCATGTGGTGACTCCATACAATCATACTCGCCGTTTCTGAAATAATTTTTATTATTGTTGCTCTTTCCCAACTCAAAGCCGCTATCTCCAATTGTTTTACAGTCGCGATAAGATCTCATGGTTATCTATGCATGCAAGGAGGCCATGAGAGGGTTGACATAAGGTCCTCATGAGTCCTTCTGCCAGAGCCAGATCATCGCAAATCGATGAATAAACGAACCTGTACCACCAACTTAACGGTGACAATTTTTGAACGTACTTTGGACGGAGGCAGGTGTGACATTAGCCTGGAAGCCATTTCGGTAGAATATCACTTCTACGTACTATAGTTCCAGAATACCACAACTGTCAGCCCGCTGAAGCATAAAAGTCATAACCGTTGTTTCCAGAAATGCCATAATTAAGACCATACTGGGCTTGGTCTTAATGCCTTTCGGCAGAGTTTCATTATCATCTCCTGAATCCTACGTCGCTAACTAGGGAAAACCACGGAGTCGATAGTCTCCATACTTTACCTCTCTTGAGGGCACCCTTGTGGTCGGTTACCTAATTTAGGGCGGTAACCTCTCGCCCTGTTACAGGACTTCTCTGAGCATTTGTTACAATTTTGGCACGCTCCCCACTCCTGCCATAACTGGGGTCCGCGGAGTCGTTACTCCCGTTATTCTCTCCTGAGAATACCCTTGCGGGCATGTATGTATATATATATGTATGTATGTATGTTCTAAAAATCTGAACACGTAAAAATGAATTAATTATTTTGAATTTATAAAATACATTAATTTAAATTGTGACCTGAATATTTGAAGTAATATATTAGGTTCATTTTTTAAATTTTGATTTGTTTTTGTTATACATACTTTTTATTTGACTTTATGAATAAAAATCGACTTCAAAATAAAATCGATTTTGAATACCGATTAATCGATTTTGAAAATCGAAATGAAAAAAGTTGATCGTAAAATCGAAAATTGATTTTTTGCATTGTTTACTATTCCCTAAAATTTTGTACGACTAGCACAACTGGGAAACTATTGGAGTATGAATGCTCAAATTTTGCATAAAGAATTTTGACATCCATTAAAAAATTTGTCTGTAAATTAGAATTTTTAAGAAAAATTGTATATATTTATTAGTAAATAAATATATTTAATATATTTTAAATATATTTAATTACCATGTATTTTATTTCGGGGGGTGGCGAAGCACACCGGGTATTAGCTAGTAAGAAATAAAAATTTAGAAAAAATCATTTAATATATTTATATTTATATAGTAATTTTTTTATTTATATAGTAATTTTGATTTTTTTGAGAAAAATAGAGATAAAATCTAAGTATTTTCTCTACATTTTACACGAAAATAAAGTAAAGGAAGAATTATAACGATATCTTTAAAATAATGTACTAATTATTCAAAATTAGATAACTCAATACTAACGGACCATTCTAAAACATATGTATGTATGTTCATTTGTTATTTTTTAAGTAATCAAACCCTAAATAAACTTATAACATAAATACACATCCCTTTTGATGTTAATTCATGTTTTTTATAAAAAATTTTGAAACTAAAATACAAATGAGAATAAATCGTTAAATCAAATCAAACAAAGCAACCAGTATTTTTTGTTACAGGGATTCTGGGATAATTGTAAAGGACCCTTGACTTCTCTGTGTTTTACTTAATGCAACAACAATTATTAGTAACAAAGGTGTTTTTTTGTGCTCTATTAATACTTACATATATGAATAGCTATTGTTTACAATTTAATGCCAAAAAACACATTTTTATCAAAAAAATAAGTAGTTTTCTCGTTAAGGGATGTGAAGCATCATACAAATACTTTAAATATGTTATCAATTGGTTAATCGAATTCATTAGGGTGAAAGAGGATAATGAGTTTATATAATAATATATAGTATTGTTGATGTAATAGAGTAGATTGATCATACAAATACCACGATATATATTTTATTTTGTTGTAAATTATCTTATCCTTCATTTAGACATAAAAAAAGAGAAGCCAATTGTGTGAGATCAAAACAAGTCGTTAAAATGAACAAAAAAAAAAAAGGTTAAAAGTTAATTGAATCAATATGTCCTTCATAGTGTGTAATCTTCTGTTGCAATAAATTACGTGTTTTCTTCTTTTTTTTTTTTTGCATATTTATTTTTTTGGTTTTTAAGAAATTTAAAAACTGTAATCGTAATTATACAAAACACATATAGCTTTGCGTAATGCACAATGAGGCCTGACGCAAATTTTTTTGGTTAGACCTGTATCTCCTAAAATACTGCTCGTTCGAATTGAAATATATTAAAGTGTTGTAAAGAGAACATAGACTTTCAGGAAAATCATCTTGAAGTGCATCATATGATATCACGAGATAACTTAGCATCTTTCAAAAAATCATGATGGATATTAATATTAAATTTAAAATAACAAAACAAATTAGCATCATTACAGAACAAAGAAAAGAGGATGATCACAACATGATTTCGCTCGCTTAACTTTTATGTTTATTGGCAACAGCTGTATTGAGCAAAACTATTGTGTCGTCTTGATATTAAAAGTGAGGTATTTCCTGAACGGTAAATCTTTTTCGATAAGAAAATGATATCATATTCGATTGTTAAAAACTACCTGAGTTACGTTTTAGACAAAATTTTTATAGAAAATTTTGGAAGAGCAACTGTTGTACTAAATAGTAATCATACACCAAATTAGCTTTTGCATTTATTAGTTGAAAATGTTCAGTTCCAAAATATATGTTTTCTTTGCATATTTTTCTTCTTAAAAATTATGCAACATGACATGAGAATTCAAAACCTAATTTTAAGGATTTAAAATTGGTATATTTATATCAAAATTTTATATATTTGATATAATTTATTTTTAATTATTTTACATTTATTTTTATTATTGCAAAAATAAAGATTTATTCGCAAACATTCAGAAAAAGGTGCCCAGTCTTCCCTTATATGCATAGGTATGCGTTAATCATTCTTAACAATGGGCACAAAAGTTGTGGAAGTTTGAATTTAAAATTTAAAAAAATCAGATATAATTTTAATTTTATTTTTTGAAATTTATTATTAAGCAAATTTAGTGTTTTCATTTGACATCAATAAACAGTGGGGCAGAATCGATTTTTTTTTTAAATCTGTGACCAGGGACTGTAAATAACAGTTTTTTTAATTTTAAAACAAAAAAAGCACTTATAACGAAATATCGTACAACTCATTTATATACTCCATTGTGAACGTTATGTACTCGACTTTTTTACAGTACTATGCTTTTTAAATTTTTTTATTTTTTTCATGCAAAACGAAAAGTTATTTTTTGATTTTTATTTCTTTTTGAGCAGAAATAAAAGTTACTTTGTGATTATTATCATTTTTAAAACTAATTATTAAAATGTTTTCTGTTATGTTTTGAAAACAGCTGATCAGATTTAAAACATGATATCGAATGCTTTATTAGGGATACTAATAAACAAAAAATTGAATATCAGTGGTCTAAAGTTTTTTTCACCTAATTTTTATTATGAGTGATGACCCTCATTACAACAGTTTAGTCATAATATTTTCGATATTGAAACTATTTCATATCGTTTAAACTCACGCTTGGAAAAGTGATCACATAAAATTCCTTTTGGTGTACTTTTAATAAATTTAAATTTAATAATGATTTACGAAACTATCTTAAAATTTAATTAAATGAAAAAGATATATTTTTTAAATAAAAATAATATTGTATTGATACCCACAAAACTCTTTGACGATAGTCTGTAGATTAACCAATTAGTCGACTTTAATTTTCTCGCAACATTTACAAACCTGTGTCAAAAAAAATCTGCTAATAAATATTCATATCGTAATTAAAAGTATTGAATTCAAACTTTCTTTATTCAGTAGATAATTTTGTTCTTTAAGAATGCAAAGAAGAAAAAACGGTCGGAAATACTGGAATTCTGGACAAAGTACTCCCCAATGCTTGGCTCCGCCTATGCCAAATTTCACACAAATCCAAACAGCCGATTAGAAGTTACTGATATTTTGAAAAATGTTCGATAATGCCCCACTGTTCAATAGTGTCAAGAACTTTTTTAAGTCACTTCAACGCCTTTTATAAATAAGATTGTTAACATTTACTGAAAGGATGTGACTTTAAAATTCCGAGTACACAAACTTTTATTTCTGAAAGAAGTTTGTTATCAATAAAAAGATAATATAACCAATGGGTTTGATTGGAATTTGAACCAAAAGCTTAAAAGTATTGCAGTTGGAATATAGCGAAATTTATTTTCTTATTTGGTCCGTAAACTATTTCCATCGTCACACATTTTTATGTGGAACTATTTTCGTTCCCTTAAAACAAAAAATTGACTTTTTGTGGGTGCAGAAAATGATATTGGATATGTTTTATCCAAAAACACTCTTAAATTAAAGGTTATATGTTGTATAATGTTATATAAATTTCGTTTCATCTGATCTTTAAAATTGTAGTGGGTCGCGNNAAAAGGGGTCGCAAAACAATATCTCGTGAGAACCCTTGCTCTAAACCCATATTTTTCTTGTATTTGTACTTAATTTATGAAAACATCAATAATATGGTTGAAATACAATAAAAATATGATTGCTCTGAAAATCTAAGTGTCGAAAAACAATTATTATTCCTAAAAATAAATGAATAAATAAAAGCCAGTATATCGTATGGTAGTTTTTGTAAAAATTAATTACAATTTAGTTATATAACACCGGATGACTCTGATATTGTTGAAGTATTTTCGTGGAATCTGAAATTTACCAGGAGAACAAAAACGTTTGCAAAGTAGAAAAAACTACTTTTGTAAAAAAATGCGTCTAACTTTACTTGCTATATAACTTTATGCCCAATATAAAATACTCGACAGCAGTGAATTGTGCAAAATTAATTAAAACATTTTCCTTTGTGAATTTAAAATCATTCGAAAGCAGACTTAATTATATATTTATTTATTTATTTATTAAATAATCACAATATTTTGATTCTTAACGACTATTTCTCGTTGTAGTGAAACAGACCAGAGTCTCTGATCATCTCCTATACTGACAGACTAGTCCATTCGGGCACCCTTTATTTAACTTTCTTTACTTTTTGCACTCCGAAAATAACGTATTGTGTAGTTGTTTTGTATATTATGCATTTAAAATATTTTCATAATCTAAAACACTTTTGAAAACTTTAGTTTTATTTTAATTAAAATAATTTATTTTATGATGATCATATATTTTTTTTAATAATATAGAACTTCAATTATAAAGAATATAGGAATTTCAACAACTTATAGAAACATCAAAGTTTAAAAAATATATAAATCATTTATAATATAGTTATTGTAAAATCAGAAGTAAACCCGAAAAATCCGATAAAAAATAATATATTAATAATTCTTAAAGCTTAAAAAAGAAGTTAAATTATACCTAAAAAAATCATTTTACAAATTTGCGTGTAAAAAATTTCTTAAATTAATTGTTTCACAAAAAAGGATATATTCTTTTTTTAACACAGAAAAAATGTACATATCTTCAACGAAAATGCAAAACCACGTAACATTAAAATTTACAAATTTTTTATTAAACCCAAAAATCTTGTTCGGATTTTATAATGTTTTTTGTAAAGTTATGAAACGTGGTTTTTGCATTTTCGATATTTCAAACATATCTTTACAAAAGAAAATAATAAATAAAATTTAAACAATTTGTTCAAGTCTTATTGACTTTTGAAAAGAGTTTTATAGCCTGTTTCTCTATGTCGAACGAAAATCTATGCCAACGAAAGCTAATCGAACGAATTCGAATAATTTTGGGTTTCTGTATTTCCTAAGCTTTCGTTCGCATAGAGTTACGTATTTTCACATTGTTTTTGTATTATTTCTTATTTAGAAATAATGCTTAAACGCATATGCAACCAAGTAAAGAAACAAAAAAAAGAATAAATAAAAAAGGAAAAAAAATAATAAAAACAAAATATTTTAAAATTTTTTCTTTTTAAATTGAATTTTGAAGTAAAATCCTAATTTTGCAGCGCGATGAATGTCCTAATGAATAACAAACAAACAAAAGAAACATTTACAATGTCCAGGTAGGTAATTTTCTTATTTTCTGTTGGAGAAATCAACCCATCGAAAGCTAAAAGTGACTGATTTTGACATTTTTTTGATTAATAGGTAAATTGATAAATTCATAAGTAAATAATAAATAGTCATGAGATTGTTTAATTTTTTATATTCCGAAGGCATTTTAACAGCAGTTCTAGGTGCAGTTACCCATTTTCTGGAAAACTGCTTGGCTGATTTTTAGCATGGAAAGCTTTTTATGATGTCCTGTACAGTTTGTATCTTGACGTAGCCTCGTTTCAATGGAATATTAAATCCCATTGAAACGAGGCTGAAGTGAATTTTCTTTAACACAGCTCGGCTGAATTTTTGCACAAAATGTTTATGATCTTTAGAATATGTACAAAAAAAATGGATTCAATTATGAAATTGCTTATATTAATTAAAAATGCTCCGGCGCAGGAGATTAACAATCGATATTTGCAACCTATAGAACGATATAAAATTAAAAAAATACACGTTTTTCTTCATAAGTGGTCAAAAATTATCACTGCTTCTTACGATTCATAGCGAAATAGTTTTCTAAAGATGTGTAGTTTCTTAAGAATTTCGGAATCAATGCCGGAAAAATTTACAATATTATATGAACTCATGTGATGGTAACTATTTTTGGGGGGAAAAAATGCAACAAAATATAAACCTATAAATTTAGATAATATTAAGAATATTTAAGGCGAAAATCCCAAGAAATAATACCTACTTATATTGCAAATTTGTCTCAAAACTGTTCTCGAAGTTGATAACAAACGAGGTAGCAGAATATTTAACGAAAACAAGACCATGGACATCTAATTCGGTGTTCTACAGAATAATATAAAAAATACAAAAGAAAAGTTAACAATAATCATCAAAAACGTTTAAATTGTTTACTTACCACAAATTCTGCATTAGAGCCCAAACACAACATGGCGCATTATCTTTTTGTATGAATATTTGACAACTAAAACAACGCAGCGGAATCCGCTGGAAATTAAAATCTATTTTATTCTTAAAAGCTCTCATTTTTTCACTTTCCCTCTCTGTCAGTGTTGCCGTTGTTGCAAAATGAATCACATAGGTTTACATTAAATTTATATAAGAAAGAGATAGATAGATTTGCTTAATATTTTTTTTTATGTATGGAATTTAAGAGATGAAGATAAATATTTTTTATATCTGTAGTTTTGTTGTTGCCAAACAAAAAAAATGTATATAAAGAAATATCAAAAAAACAAATATATTATGAAATTCCGTCTGCTGATGACGATGGACGTCTTTATTTACAACAATGGAAGACGGACGGAAAAACAACATTGAAATTCCGTTTTGGTTGTGTTTGGGCTTCTTATTTATTGTAGCGTACGTCTGGATTATTTCCGCCTTTCTATATGTTTGGATACATGTGTTTATATAGAAGTCACAATTTATTTGGCCTCATAATTTCATTTTAAAAACCTCTCATTACTAAACCCCTATTTGTTTTAACCCTTTTCAGTACCATGTTTTTAATGCTAGTCGGTCAAAATGTTAATTTTTATAGAGTTAATTCATAGTTTCTTGACTGTGGTATATAACTAATCCATAATAACATTTTCAGAAAAAAAAACTGAATAATTGGGATTTTTTTTAAGCCAAAAAATCGAAAAAAGACATATTTTTTTGCGCTAATATTAAGAACAAACTTCTTCTACATATATTTATAGATCTTTTTACATTTTTTTAAATTTTTTTCAAAAATTTTTTAAATTTATTATTATGCATTTTTCAGTTCCCGTAAAAAATTAATTTGTGGAGACATTTCTAAACGTCAATATTTTTATACTTAAAAATAAAGAAAACTTTTATAATTTCTTTGTAGATTTTAGGAGTTCGGTGGTATATAGAATAGTAGTGTGTAAATTTAATCTAATAATCTTGCTAAGTTTTGAAAAGCGGCAAATGAATGACGATACTGAAAGGTGTTAATGACAATTTTTCTTACTGATTTGTTTTTTCTTTTTTTATAAATGTTTTAAATTTTTCTTTTGTTAAAAAAAAAAAAAAAAAAAAAAAAAAAATAAAAATATAACATTTATTTCTTATTCATTTTCATATAAAATTAAACACAATATTATTAATCATTAGTATTTATTTATCTAATAATAAAAATTGAATTACATGTACTTTCATGTACAAAACGAATTCTATGTACTTTTCTGTTTTTAGGAATATTGAATTTACCTTTGATTTTCTGACCATTTTGGTAAGAAATTTTTTTTTTCTTTATTCAGCTTAATGATATACTTTAATTATATTCCATGTCTTATACAGATGATATTGCATTTAAATTGATTTTTTATTAATTTTGCTTACAAATTAATTCTTCATATATTATGCATTCTTTAGACCAAAAAAAAAAATAAATATCTACATTAAATTTCGTTCTTTTATGCGTTTTTGTTATTTATGTAATCGAATTGGAATACATTTACAATATCAACTTTTTTGTTATTTGCCACCCGTAATTCCTTATTCCTATTGACGGGAAAATATGCATAATTTTTTAATCTTACATTTCCAAAGACGCTTATTTGTATTGTGAATTCAAATTAGCGGTTTCGGCCGCTATCTTGGCGCACGTCCTGTATCATTGTTGAGTGCACATCAGGTTTTATTCAAATTTTTGGCTTTGACACCCAAATTTTGAAGATTGGAATCTTCAAAAACAAATACATATGTCTTTGAAATTTACCTAACGTTCGTTTTCGAATTTGACCTTTTGGTAATATTGATTCTTTTATTTTGGAAAATCACTTTATGATGATTAGAGTAAATTTTCGTAATCGAAAGATCGGTTTTTACTTTTTCTGTGATATAATAAAAAAAAATCATTTATGACGTTCAATTAATGTAAAAAAAATCTCGAAGAGAAGAAGGTATTGGTCGCGTTCAAGACCGACCATTATGATACCCTACCCTATTGCCTATTGTTTACCCAAAATTCGGGAAGGATGCCAATTTATGGACCTATTACTTGTTATTTAGTTGGAAAATACAAAATGATATTGCAGAATATTACACTTGATATTAAGATTCACATGTTTATGCCTTTTTGGTGATTCTCAAATCTGGGTCTTATTGGGAGCTATTGTCAATTTATGGACCGATCTTTAATGACGATTTACGGGTCACTTATACTTATAAAATGTTATATGGTGTCGATATAATTGAATATTAACATTTTTGTTGGGATTTATGCACGTTATAATCATTTCGAAAAGAGTGGATGATAATTTGGCACACATCTATTAATGCTTACATAAAACTTATTTCGCTGTCAAAGTTTCATTTAAAATTTTTAATTAATCATAAAAGGTATTTTGAGTGTTAAAACTGTATTCCGAAACATTATTGGCTAGATGAAATAGATGGGCCGAGGTTCGAAGCATAAATTCTTATGTTGCCAAATTTCATCACAGATACGGTCCCATTAATTACCATAAGCTCCCATATTGAACCCCTCTTTCGAAAATCACTTTAACGGTTTGCATAAATCCCATAAAATTGTTTAATATTTAATTTTAATATTCGAACACATATAACACTTTATTAATTAATTTGTGCCTCTGCAAAATTTCATTAACATCTTCGTCATAACTTTACCATACGCTCCCATATAAGACTCCTCTATTTCGGGGATCACCAAAAATAAGTGCAAAAATTACATGTGAATCTTAATATCGACGTTAATATTCTGCGATATTATGTTGCTTTTTGTTTTCTCCACTATAATACAATGTATAGATCCATAATTTGGTGTCCTTCCGAATTTTGGTTACACATAGGCAAGTGGTGTGCGTAGTGGGTATTCATATTACAATATTTGCACACACACATAATACCCCAACCACCTTTGGTGGTGTAGGGTATAAAAAATGAAGTGGGTAGTCCTTGTAAAGCTCTGCAAAAAACATGTCTATTTTATATCCTTAAAAATTTATTTTAATTTATTTCTTTATTCTATTTAATTATGTGTATAAAATGTAACTTTCTAGGGTCATCATTCAATTATTCGAGGAAAACTTGTTTCAACGAACAAAAATTTTCAGTTTAGAATAAAAAATATTCGAATAATTTATATATTTATAATTTTTCTAAAAGGAATTTTTGTTAAAATTGCTATAAATAGTACACAAAGGCTTTTTTTGAACTTGTAAGTTTAACGTGTTTAGTGATGACTGAATATTTTTCTTAATATATATTAATTTAAAAAGTACAAATTAATAGATTTCGGGTTAAAACATTTCTCGGACCCTGACACAGTATTAATTATAAAAATTAGAATAACTTCAAAATAATAAAATAAAATAATGTTTTAAAGTTGAAATAAACCGGAGATTTATAAGTTATTCTTAAATTGTGGAAATTTTGCAGCAGATATGAATATATCGTGGACTTATATTCAAAATGCTCCATATGAAGATTTTCTATTTTTTGCATCAGACTCTTTAGTTTTGTGCAGTTTTTGTTTCATGTTTCAAAGTAGTGTATAAAATATAAATTGATTAATAATGATATTTTTTGGCGATTTAACTAATTTAAGCATTTTGAATTATAATCTTAAAATTATCTTAATGCAGTTTAAAACGAGAGAAGAAAGTATAGTTGGTCAAGCCCGACCATAGGCTACATCATTGCCTATGTGCACCAAAATACGGGAAGAGGCAATTATAGACTTATTCCTGTATTAAGTGTGAAATAAAAAATACTAATACAGAATATTACGTCGATACTAAGATTCACATGTTCACTTTTGGGTGATTTCCGAAATAGGATCTTATATTGGAGCTATGATCAATTATGGAGCGATCTTCATAAGTAAAAATGTTATATATGTCAAAGTAAAAATGATATATATGTCGAATATTATATTGTTAACTGAAATCAATCATTAAATAATAAGTTATATTAAAAATTTTTTAAAAATACAACTTAACTTTAAAGCAGAAAAGTCGATTTTAAATCCGAAAGTAAATGGCCCTTCTTATAGTGCTTATTTAGTGGCGAAATCATACATAAGTAAATAAAAATTGTTTCATATTTAAAAACTTAAGTTTTCTTATCCTATCCCATAAGTTTTTTCCTAAGTATGAACATTTTCTGAAGTCTTAAAAAATATTTAATGAAAATAAACAAAAATAAATGAAAAAGCAAAATTTTACAATTTTTTTAAATTTTAAACTCTACCCGAAAAAGATTTTAATGAATTTTTTCTTTGTGGTTTTATATTTTGCACAACATTTTTTAATATTTACATTCCATTTTTTAAATTATTAATATTTTTTTTAATATTGTGCTAAAACCGCGATTCAAAATAACGAATAAATTCACAATATTTTTGTTGGGGGAAGCTATATAGTTTCTATGCTCATTTCGCCGGTTGCTTAAGTCAGTAAACCTTTCCCAATTTCTTTAGAAAGTTCTACATCAGGGATGGAAAATAAAAATATAAAAATTAATTTTGAGAGAAAATCCTGTCATCTCTAGATGAAAAGGGTTATGAAAAAAATGCTTTGGATCTTTATTAAAAGGTTTGAAAGGAAGACTAGCAAAGAGACGTCAAAAGTATGAAAAAAATCCTTCCAGAAACGTAGGCAAGAATTTGAGGGAAATCTAACGTGAACGTACTTTAAGTGAATTTTTTCATAATTATGATTACTGTGTAAAAGACGATGAAACATTTGTACAGGCTGACATTTTTAAACTTTTTGATTAGAAAATCTATGTCGCAAATTGTAGTAGAAAGATTTCGTGTGTCAAAGAAATTAAAATTCTTAATAAAATTTTTGATTTCGGAAGCCATACGCATATGCGGAAAAAACACTTTCCCTCTTTAAAAAATGGTTCCATTAAGTGCTTTTGGAAAAGACTTCTTAGGAAATACAGTGTATCCGCTGTTTTCTGGCCCATTCTTCATTCCTCTCATTATAAAAACAAAACAATTTAGTGTAAAGAGTACTTCGGTACTTTTCAATGTATCAACTTTTCCAACACTGTTCTAAAACATATCAAAGCTTAAACTAAGCTCAAAAAACAAATCAAGATTTTGTTTTTTTTTTTTTCTTACTTCCCTTTCTACATTGGTTGGTTTTTTGCCGACAATAAATGTAATCGGTAAGGAGTAAACAAAAATAAAAATCAAAACAAAACAAAGGAGCAATGATACATTTTTATTGTTTTAAAATAGGGATGTCAAACACTAAAAATATAATTGTGTTTGTGAAAGTGAAAAAATGCACTTCTATCAAAAATGAGTTTAATAAATGTAATTGTCCGTAATACATGGTTCTTTATTCTTCAATAAGAATTATTTTTGTATACACTTTCACTTTTCTTACACTTCAATTTATTTAAATTAAAATAAAAAATATAATTGTAATGCTTCCCACTTAAAATATTAGTATTAAAGAAATTGATAACCAAAGAATTGATAACCACTCTCAGCAACGATTAAGAGCGTAGGAATACGTATAAACTCAGCCAGCGCAATTGTGCTATAAAATTGACGTCCCTACTTTCAAGTCAAAAACATAATGTTGTTAATTTAATGCCGGAAACATGCAAATTTAAATTCAAAATAATTAAGTTGCGAAAACGAAATATAAAAAGAAAGTGTGAGCATTTACTTGAATTTTTTTTAACTAAGTATGCTCTTAAATAGACACTTAGGAAAGAGTATAAAACCGGGCCTAAGTTATTTATATTAAAGCTTTTTCAAATAAAATTTTAAAAAAATGTATTCCTGTATATTTATCGAGAGGAACATATTTTTCCTGTGAATAAATATACACAGCAATTTTTGGAAAATGTCCGCAAAATCCTCCCTCTCAAGAAACATTCTATATTTCAAATGTAGAGGTATATTCAGATTAGTCAAATATTTGAAAACAGTTAACGATAACCACTATATTAAATATTTTCTAACATCTCTAACTATATTAAATATTTTCTAAAACTAATTTTTGTCCGCATCTTTTGATATAACACTTTTGTCAATATCAATATAACTAAAAGCAGATTCGTGTTTAGCTCCTCGAAATCTATTAATTCCAACTACTCATCTTTTGAGAGAATTTTTTTGTCGGCCAGTGTTACTATTAAAAATCCTAAACATATTTTATTTAATTAAATATTATTGAAAAAAATTTTTAACGGAATTGATTTTCATTATTGTGGATAATGTTTTTTCTTGATTCAATTAATTTCTTTCTTCTACTTAGATTTGACATCTTAAAAAATGTACATTTCAAACAACTATACATATGTATATACATGCATATATACAAACAAACATAAGTAATTAAATCTGGTTTATATCCTTTTAGGGGATAAAGGATAAAAATGATATTTCTTTACACACAAAGGTAAGTTAAGGAATGTCATTCATGTCAGCATAAGGGTTATTCTTCACGATTCTTACATTGCTTGTCTTTAATTTCCTGCTAAGTCACATATGTACGTATGTATAATGCAAATAAAAAAAATAAATAAATTCTAAACCCTTGATCTTTTCTGAAACTTCTTTTTATTCAAAAGCTGAAAACTGAATGAAAAAATTCGTGTATGATCAAAACTTATAAACATACCTGAGAGATTTTGCTTTCATAAATGTCAGTTCTATAAACAATGTCGAAAAGGTTAAATCGAACGACATATACATACATATATACATATATATGTACATATAGGTATGAGAGTATTAGGGTTATAATAAAACTAAAAGTGTTATGCCATAAAGGACGATTGCAAATGTCATACATATTGAATTATTAAATTCAATTAAACATTTACAATGATCACGTAATAAGGTAATGGTACATACACATGTACATATGTACTTATATATTAAACATACATTCATACAATTTACTTAATTTTATTATTTGAATTTACTGCAGTTTGAATCTGGAAATGGTAAGAAGTATTCTCCATTCCATAAATTGCATCGAGCGATTTCAATTCACAACAACAAATATTAAGGATGTGTAAGATCAAATGTTTTAAATGCAAAAACGTACGTTCTGTTAAACAAATTTTGGAAAAATTTATAATTTCTTTGTGTTTTAATGGAAATATTTTTCATTCATGTTTTAAGTGACCAAAAAAAATATGAAACCAAAAAATTTTTTTCTTAAGAAAAATATATGTACCTCTTAAGATAAAAATATATAGAAAGAAAATGAACCTAACGAACCTTTTTCTGGTAAAGTTTAACCCATTAAATAAAAAAAAAAAAATCACTTCCCTTCCAGTACACAGTGGGAAAGAATAAAAAATTGTTGGAATCATATCTGTAAATTGGATTTGTACGAAATTTGTTATGCGTAGCAGAGAAGTGTACAACATTTGAAAAACGAACCCAACAGACCCTTCATGTATGCCCCATCAGGGTATTTCTTACATAAAAAAATTTTTTGCTTGCTAAATATTTGTGTCTCATTCCGTGATTTTTACTGATTTTTGTAACCGAAGAAAATTGTTTTTTTTTTTAATTATAAATATCTTATCTGTATTAAAATCTTTGTTAATAAAGATATCTCAACGATATTAAATATTTGTAAAAGCAGTCTCATAATTTCCAAAAAAGCACTAAAATTCCGAACATTGGATTTTTCATATTTAAGGCTATAAAATCCACATTTTTTTAAAGTCTCGTAGATTTTAATTGAAAACTTTTAACAATATATAAACACAACTTAAAAAATAATTGATCCCACTACACCACAGTGTCCATTCAAAGTACTTCCCAAAATTTACGTCAGATTAAAATTTGGCACAATTTTTTAATTTTAACTATTAAAACTATTTTTTAACGATACCAATTGCTTATGTTAAAACAATGTATTTTTTTAATGCCACGTTTGGTATGTCTCTGCCCCTGTGTGCAATGTTACAAGTGTTTTTAAATTGAGTTACATTGTAATCAAATAAAATTTCAGAAGAGTACATTTTAAAATAAATAATTAATACCACTATATTCGAAGTTATTTATTACTCTTGTACTGTATATTTTTAATGGGTATTTCTTACTAAAATTGATTTTTCAATTGGTCAGTTGCAAAAACGGCTAATTTTGTTATTCAAAATGGCGGTAGCGTCGCAGTTTTTATGTTATGTGGGGTTGCAAGGTATTTTTTCATACGTATGTATGTATTACATTCTATGTCAATTAGGGTTGTACAATTGTGTTTCAAATATATGTATATACATGTGCGTTTAGGGTAACCACTTTATGTCCATACAAAAATCAAGGGTCATTTCGATACACTTCATGTACACTATTGTATATACAATTCAATGGACATCCCCCACCCTCTACAACAGTATGGCGTTGTTTGTACACCGTTTTCATTTATTTATTTTTTTATTTATATATCTATGTATTTATTTATTTATCTATTTATTTTTAAAAGAAAATAAAAATGTATTATGTATTACATAAATTAGTGAATTTGTATTTTTAAATTAAACAAAATAATTTTTTTTTTTCGGTCTGTCCCACGATTTCGAACGCAAATTTCGTTTCGACAATTCATATGGAAAACAACAAATAAATTTCAAATTTTGTTATTATATAATGTATGGGAAACAAATTTTGTCCATCGAATTTTTCGTTCGACATCGTGGGCCAGGCCCTTAATTTTAAATATTACGTAAATAAAAGAAAACAATTGTAAGTAATAAAAGACGTAATTTGGGAGAGTTTGTGTGTATATTGATTTCAGTTCTGAATATATAGTTGTTAAAACATATAGTTGTTGAAACACAAATACTAATTTTTTTTAAAGTGAGGTATTGCAAAATTTTTGATTTTGATAAATTTTAGATCGAAAATTGATATTATTATTATTTCAAAATTATACTAATATGCGAAATACGTGGGATTAATTTTCAAGTCATATAAATTTTTGTACTAAGTAAATTAAATGCCTTAACCTCACATCAATATAACAATATTTATATTTCGCGATAGTTGTCAACAAGCAAAATAAGTTTCCGATATTAATGGCGTTTCTTTAATCTTATTCATAATATTAATTTTAATTAATTAAGATGATTCTTTTAAAGTATTTTTGAAAGTCATATACTAATAAATATAAAAAAATTGTTGTTTTGGTGGATGTGCAAGCACTATCTATTACGGTATGGAGTAAAGGCCCAAGCAGTCAACTTTTCGACGTAACGTAGAATCAAGAAAAGTAGCGTAAAATATTTCTGAACATTCATTGTGTAAAAAACCGTGTTCTTTGGTTCCTTTTAAAATTAACTTTAACTTTGTAGGAAAAACATTGAAGTTTATGTTCTAAAAACAATATTTTATAATGAAAGCATCGCGAAAATGTCGCAAGCACGATAAACAAAACTTTAAAAAGATAAACATTTTTGTTATTGTTTATACATTGTTTTAAATGAATGAAAAATGTCAGTTACGATAAAATTGTTTTGCTTATAAATGTGAAATGACACTTATAACACGATTTTCGAAAATATTGTCGGTTATGATATTTTGGCGATCAGGGATCAATATGATAATTTTGATAAAAAATTATAAAAAATCTTTGCTTTTTATATTCATATTTTCTTTTTTTTTTAGAGCACATTGTTTGCATTTTACTGCATATTTAATGCGCATTAGAGCCTATTGCAGTTAAATGATCTTTAATAGTCGTTTTCTGTATTGATTTTATTGATATTTATATATTTAATTCCACAAAAGTATATTTAAAGTAAATTAGTTCATGTATTACAACATTATTTTTTATCTTTCGTACACAGGCACGGGGTTTCTAGAGACAATTTTCCAACTATTATTCTAATAATGTTAAAGATTATTTTTAGCATATGTTTTTTATTAAATTTATTCGTATTGATTTGGAATAACATTTTTATTATATTTTATAATTTTGTAAAAATTTTAAAAAGTTATAATAAATAAACTTTGTTCTATTTCTTATTTTTTTAGTCCGTAACTAGTCGTCAATTTCTCAATCTTTAACAATGACCTGACTAGTTTTTTAATAAAACTAATTGGCGATTTTTAGAATACTTAATGACGAAAAATAATGTTTTTTTTAATATTTCGCCCCAATAAGATTAATTTTCTTTTTTATTTCTTTTCAATTTTTTCATTTATTGACATGTAAATATTAATTATTGTATTTCCATTTATAAATTGGTAGCACTATTATCGAAGTTAAAGTTAACGTTTAGAATTTTACACGTTAACCCCTAACTAACATATATAAATTTTAAATTTACATGAAGTTACTCCTGAACGTTAGCAACAAAATATAGATTATTTTGTTATTGCATTTATTATTTATTTTTTTTTCTTTCTATTTAATATTTTTTGTTTTTGCTTTCACCAATTTTTTTGCGATCACTTATGCAAATTTATAAATTACAAAAATGTGTGTTTTCAATATACATATGTATCTCTATATACATACATATATTTTAAACATAATATCTAAAATATATTGTTTGAAGATATGAATGTGGACATTAATCTGTGACAAATTGATAAAACATAAATAAATACATAATTTCACACTAGATTCTTACATGGATTCATATATACTTAAGTAAGTATATCTATCTATCGGTTGAGAGACTTTACAAATGTTGCAAATTTTATTTTTAATCAGATAATTAGAGAGCGAGCAAGCATCAGGTAGACACATTTGAGTTGAAATAAAAAATAAAAAGGCGAACTTTGTGAACTATTAAAACAGTAGGAAATCTATCCGCAAAACATGCCCTTTCACACCACATTTCTTTACTGTACCATAGATTCATTTTTATTCCCAGGCTTATCATATCGCTTTTGAATCGAATCATAAATAAAATTAAAACTATTGTGAAATGCATCTAATATCCATTAGGATTGAATGGATAGAAATGAATTAGAGAGCACCGTAATCTGTACGCAACATCATACCAAAGGGATAGACATACAAACATTTTAAAAATATTGATTAAATTGAATCCCATTTTTTAAAATTATTGTAAAATTTCACACTCATAGACATAAGAATAGTATCTATACCTATTGAATATTTACTACACACATACATTTTTAGTTACAGATAGATACATATTTACGCGATTGGGATGGATGAGTGGCATAAGGGTTTTAGGGTGTACATTTGTGTATGCGTGTTTGTGTTTGTCATTGCATCACCCTTTCCTCTGGTACTTTCGTTTCTTTTCTTTTGCAACTATGTTTACACAAAAGGATACTCAACACAAGGGGATAAAATAATAAAAGACGACCAAACGACAAGAACAAAACCGAGGTAAACTTTGATTCTGTAGAACTACAACGTTACTTAAAAAATATTACATATGTATATATGTATGTATGTATGTATGTATGTATGTATGTATGTATGTATGTATGAATGTATGTGCACATTCGTATCGTTAGTAAGTAGATTTGTGTTTGTACATATATTTATGGCAGGATCATCGGTGAAGTCAATTGTAACATATCGAATTTTTTCGCATTGAGGGATTTGATTTATTTGCACTTATTTATAGGTTTTCAAACAACCCGTTCACAACTTCTGATATCTGCCTCTTTATTACAGTTGTTTGTATCTTTATGTACACAAACGAGTATAAACATATTTGTCTCATTTATTAAACATATCGTTTGTATATGCGACAGAATGTGTATAAGATTTTATATGTATGTATGTATATATAAACATATAAAACAAACATTGCAAAAAAAAAAAACAAAACAAAAACTTACCTAACAGTCTATCCAACAAATACTTTGGTAGAATTAGATTATCCTAGTTTATCCTTATATTTTGGTCTTTACTCTTTTACACAATTCTTTTTTTGTTAAAAACTACATACAGTTCATGTACATAGGCACATACATAATTAATTAACTGCGGTTAATATTAATACATATAATAATAAAAAATGAAATTTTTTATATAAAATACATGTAATATGTTTGAATGAAAAGAATTAATTACTTCATTATTATTTAAATCTAAAAAAATAGTATTGTTGCTTTTGCAATGACACATCTCATTGGTTATTTATAATCAATCATATTATTATTATTATTCAACAGAATAGTAAACTTGATTTAATAGAAATACCTTTAATTTTATTATTTGCGTGAATTTATTTGGTAAATTATATTTTTATCGAGTCATATAAAAATGTTGACTATTAAACAGTTTATTAAATGCAGATTAATTTTTCTTAGGTATAATTCATGATAGAACTATTGAAGATGAAATCATGACGAATTCAAATTAGGTGAGAGCTACGTAAAAACGAATACAACAAGGCAAAAACAACACATGTTCGTTCTTCTGGAAAAATTTGTTTTCGGTTAATTTTGACATTCATAAAAAGTAAACGAACAAGCGAACAAACAATGTACGGAATAGGGAATTAAAAAAATTTTAATATATTTGTTTAAATCATGATGGAACTATAGAAGGTAGAATCATTTGGAAGAGTTGTCATTTAAAATTCTTATAAAGTCAGATAAATTAAAAAGAAAAGAATAAAAAAATCGAATATAAAAACATTGTTTGTTCGAAAAAGTTTTGACTCTTTTGCAAAAATAAATAACTCTTCCCGCTGCAGAACTCAGTTCTTTTAAATTATATACCATAAATTGTATGAATATTTGCTTTTAAAAAAAATTTACACATTTTAAAAAAAAAAAATTATTCACTAAAACTTTTATTTTTAATTTGAAGAAAACTCTTTTTTATTTTTTATGTTTTGTTTTGAATTTTTTAATTTTGTTTTGTCTGGTATTTGACTGACTTTTCAGGGTAAATAAAATAGAGAACATAATTTCTAATGATTATATCTTCTGTATTTATATTACGGTTTAAATAAATAACGAATTGCGGAAAAAAAACAAAAAGTTATTCGATGTGAAAATTTCATGTATAGTTTGGATTTACCGATGGGTTTAGGTTTTGTAGTAGTCATGCTAAAAATGCATTAATTAATGTTATTTGAGAATATATATAAACAAATTTCTTTCACAATTAAATTAAATATGTTTCATTTTTTCACTTAATACGTTTTGCTTATACACTCCGTTGCAGAACTATAAATACATACTATTATATAAAAGAAATATAAAAGTCGTAGAATAACGAAAATTGCCGATATGTAAAAGCATAATATAATATTTATTGAATCACCCGCTTGATTTGCTCGGATTAAAACCAACTGGAAATATTTGAGGATTGTTATTCCTTAGGATTTATTTTGAAAACAAGAAATATCAATGTAATTTCCAATAAAAATAATTAATAATTGAAGTGGTTGGTCCTTAACCGAATACATGATAGCAATACTGGTAAAATGATAGTCGGCGAAATTTGTTTTTAATATTTAAAAATACATTTTTAAATATTCATTATTAATTTATATTCTTTTTATAATTTGATCTTTCCGTTTTAAAAATTTTTAATTTTTTGTTAAGTGTATTTATAGTTATAAAACACTACTAAGCAAGGGTCATATATTAGGTTAAGGCATTAGGGCAACAAACACAAAAACTCCACTTTAAAAATTTTGGACTTTCAAAAGTATATGTTGCAGATAAAAGAAAATGTATGAAATTTTTAAATGTATGTGTTTTAATTTATAATTTTGTTTGTTTGTTTGATAAAAACTCGCGAATTATGTTTTAATAATGGATTTAATACTACAAACGCAATAATAATATAAAAAAATAATATAATATTTTTTAACAAAATATTATTTCTTAAATTGTTTATCTTTATACACACACACTAATGAAAAACTGATTTTTGAAAAAACCTAAACAAAAACTTCACCTTTTTAATACACTTTGCTATTAAGTAATTTTTACCTTAAAATTAATAGTAAAATTCAAAAGAGAAATATTTTTTTAAAGAAATACATTCTATTTGAATTACTTTTATATTTCAAGAAATCCGCAATAATAGTGTGTTCTGCAACGGAGTGTATTATTATTTTATTTGTTTTTTCAGCAAACAATTTGACGTTTTGTAAAATTTTCATATGAAGAAAATTAAAATCAGCTGACGAGTTCTTGTCGTCTAATCTAAATTCACCTTGGATAGAATCCATAGTAAAATTCATATCATAATTATAAAGTACTCGCATATTACAAAAACAACAATTACTTGTATTTTGTTAGTGTAAAACTACTGCACATAATGTCAAAATGCTATAAACAGAAAATGAGGAAATATAGGAGAGAAAAGTAAAAAATAACTCGAAACAATTTTACATAAGAATACAAAAATAGTTTGACAGTACCGCGAGGTATGTCAATGAAAAAATTGTAAAACAACTGTTATTACGAATATACTTTCTCATTATACTATGAGCAAAATTAAGCTATCTTCACATTTATAAAATATTTGATCAAAAAACTTTATTGTCCATAGGAACTATTTATGTTAAATATATAAATTCACTAATATGACATCTAGAAATACCAAGAAATAATAAATAAATGTGTTTTTTTAATCAGACAATATATTAGCTTTTTTCTAGCTTTATTTTTTGTGGCATTTAGCCTTTTCTGACATTTTTTAAAGTCCAATATAGCTTCTTTTTTTCTCAAGTCCTGGCAACACTGATGATAAGTGAAAAACATGTTCCCATTTGTTAAAATATTTGATTAGTCTGAACATAGCATTAAAAAGTATACTCGTAAGAACAGTTGTTTAACCTGCGGATCTGTCAAATTGTTTTGTATTCTTATGCATTTGATTTAGTTTTTTACTCTTTCTCTCATTTTCTGTCCATAGTATTTTAATATTATGTGCAGTAGTTTTACGCTAACAAAATATAAATAATTGTTGTTTAAGTATATGTGCGAGCACTTTCTAATTACACTATGAATAGAATCATTTGGAAGAGTTGTTATTTAATTTTTTACAAATACCAGCAAATAGCAGCAAAATCCTATTTTTAAAATTAAATAAATTAAATGGATATTCGCTTTTAAATAAAATGTATACATTTGTATAAAATTTATTCACAAACAATTTTAATTTTAAGAGCAATTTATTATATTTTTTATATTTTGTTTTAATTTGTTGTATTTTATAATTTTTCTGGGTAAATAAAATTAAGAATATAATTTAAAAAATTCTATCCTTAATTATTTTCTGAAAATATATGAAAATAAAAGTTATTAAAGATTACATATGTATCTGAAAAAAACATCAAAAATCTTTAAAACCGATTGCTGGTTACAATATATTTCAATTGTTTATTGAATAGTGAAAATACAGGACAGGGTTTTGCGCGGTTTATAATAAAAATACAAATTTTTATTATAAACCGCGCGGTCCTCACCTAACATAACATATTTAACATTAACACTAACATGATAGTAGTTGACAGTAAGTGTAAACCTTTCAACTTAATGTTTATGTTAATTTTTTCGATGTTTAAACATGGATGTTTCAATATAACATTAAATGAAACGGTCTTCATTTACCATTAACATGATGTTAGTGTTAATGTTAAATATTTTATGTTAGGTGTAGATCACGAGTTAAGAATATACGATTAACATAAATTATTGATGTAATGTGGCAGCATTCTTTTTTTATAAAAAAGGGATTTGTATCAATTTTGGTGGTTAAGTTTTACAAAAGAAGAAAATAAACAAATGTTTAGACACACACTAAAAAAAAATCATACAATCTTTATTAAGGGTATTCCCTAACTCTCTTAATATCATAATTATTTCCTCTACTAATTATTTATTTAATTGTAAAGATTATGCTATTAATTACTGGAGTTTTAATAAAAATAAAAATTATAAAAGTTCCATTAATACAAAAGCAAAAAGGTTTACATTTTCGCGATTTTTGTAAGAAATGATGACGATAGGACCATGTACGTCTGTGTGTCGGTGGAAATAGCTTTTATGAAGCCCACCAATAACTGATATAATATATATATACCTAACGATCGGAAATCCTTTCGAGAACTTTGCTATTGGAGTTCAGCAAGATCGGTTCATACAATGCGAACATATGTTCAAAAACGGGTTTTCCATTTTCTGAAACCTCTGTTTTTACAAAGAGGTCTCGGACATTTTTCTCTGAATTTTTGTTCAGAAAAAATGAAATATATGGGTTTAATAATAACTGAGATATCGAACGCATTTTAATTTTTTAAAGTCTTGGTTTAAGCTATTGATTTTTATTTTTATACAGATCGGTCATAAATATTTTTATAAAATTTAAATTTTTTTGAATCAGCAAAATCGGTTTGTAAATGGCGGAATAATGCTTTAAAAACCGGTTTTTCAGTTTCTGAAGCCTCTGCACATACCAAGGACTCCGGGTTTTTAAGGGGGACTCTGAAATTATTTTTTGAATTTTTGTTCTGTAAAAATTAAATAAATCGGTTCAATAATAACTGAGATATCGTGGAAAACGCTTTTTTATTTTTGAAGCCCATGTTCAAGTTACAGATTTTTATTTTTACACAGATCAGCCATAAATGTTTTTACACATACAAAAATAATTGAATATGTTGTTGTTGTTGTTCATTTTTTAAAAGCAAAGCTTTTTATGATTGTTATACTGAAAAATATGTAGACTTATAAATGTAAAATAATTTATACAAAATAATTTATATATACATTTACATATAAATAAAGGCGAAAATTTACTTATTTGTCGGTAAGATGGTGAAGGGCATAGAATATTGACATAGATATGAAGCTTAAAAAAAATCAATTGAAAAAAATTACTCAAAAAGGCACACGTACTCAATTGTTTTTATTTTCACAATTTTTTGACAATCGACTTAGGTTTTTGACAACTGAACTTCATATCTATGTTATAATCTATGGTGAAGGGTATCAAAGATTCGCACAGTCGAAACTTTTTTCAATTTCATTCTAGTATATTTTGTAATTTTTCTGACAGTAAATTTAAAATTATATATACAGTCTATCGAAAACTATATTTTTGGAGCATCAATGGTTAATTACGTAATAAATTATTTAAATGTTAATACAAATATTTATTATAAAATTAAAGATTATATTTAATTAAAGAATGCTGACGAAACTCTAAACAAAAGTTAAGAAAAATTTCAATTAAAATATCATTTATATTCTTTGGGGCAACATTTTGTAAAATAAAAAGAAAATTCGCTTCAAAATTTAATATTGCATAATGCAAATACCCTTAATAATAAATACCCTTATTCTATAATTAATACGTTTGGTTTGTTAACGTTTATTACAATAATTTTTTCAAATTTGTATTCTATAAGTATATTATTTTATTTAAAAAAACTACAGAGAAAAAACTAAATTTCAAATTCAATAATAAAATTCATAAAGTCTATATTTATATTTACTGAAATAGGACCTATCACGAAATTCGTAAAAACAAAACCTCAAATTCGTAAACTGTTTATTGAAAATAAAAAGATTTTTTTCTTATTAAAATAATATACTATTTATAAAAGAAAATATTTGAAAATCTATAATAATTTCAAAAAATAAAATTGTTAGAACTTAACAAAATATTCTTTTGGATTTAAATATATATCCAAACAAGTTTTTTTCGAATATAAATTTTTATTGAAAATAATTGCTTTTTTTATTAAAATAATATATAATTATTACACAT
>MINK01187681.1:1878-26101 GCA_001735545.1 Phormia regina
AATTGTTCTGCCGCTGTTTACGTAACAATTTGCGAAATACATTAGAACGCTTTCACCTTGATTTATCTCCCGATTGACTCCTTCCTTTCCAGTGTATAGTTTTCCTTTCAATGGAAACTTAGTCTTAGCATCGCATGCCCACCGAACTTTGATCCCATACCTTGCAGGTTTTGATGGATATATTGGGTGAACTTTGTGCGCCCACGATACGGAAACAACTGCTCATCGATGGTGATATTTTCATAAGGTTCATAATAATTTTGCAGATTTTCATTGCGAAAATTCCAAACGTCCCGTATAGGAGCTGCTTTATATGTTTGCTGTCGGAATACCCGCGTACGACTATTATCGAAACGAATATATCTGGACAGAGTAATGAATCGTTTGTGCGCCATAGCCGCACGGAATATGGGCAGCGAATCACAACGCCACAATATACTCGAGTCTTGCATATTATTATGGTTGAGACCAGAATCCAACAAATTCCCAATGAATGCATCTAGCTCAGGGCTTGTCAAATCAATCCATTTTCTTTGGGTAGACTCTGGAAATACAAATTTCCAACTCGTGCCACGTGCTTTGCCCTCTTTATTCTCTTTGCTTTGCCTATGCGTTCATATAAAATGCATAGGGGTCTGGCCAGACACCATGTACCAAAAGTAAGGTGAAGATTTTTTATTTGGNNGATTTTTTATTTGGCTTTTTTGTCCTGTTCCAAGGACTTTTTTTCAATTATTAATTTATACAGTGAAAGCCAACAATATTTTGGGAGATTACCTGAAATTACAGCCATGTACCTAAAATAGAAGTATGCTAAATTGAAGCATGAAAATGAAATATGTCTGGCCAGAACCATGTGCCACTTCGAGGGTTAAGAAAAAAAAAAACTTTGTTTTAATTAAAAACTTAAGAGACTGAAATATTTCGTTTTAAGTTGAAATCTGAATTGTAGTTTTTTGTTCATTTTATTAAAAATAAAATTATAATAATAATTAAAAATAAATAGAAAATCCATTTCTATTTCTATAAACTTTAAAATTTATGCAGAGTTTTAATCTCTATATTCTAATAATCTTTAAATAATTTTTTACGTTATAATACTGAGTTTAAAAAAAAAAATAAAATAATCATAAAAAAAATAGCATCGCTAATGTCGAATAGCTTTTGTGCCCACTGTATATGTCATTACCAAGTTTTTGCAGGAATAATAATATATTTTTAGAAAAAAAATCCTATTATATGTTGATGTTAATTTTATTATAATGATATTGCTATTAAAAGAAGCCATATTTTTTAGCAGTGTTTAAAAAATGCCTCAAGTTATAAAAGCGGAAGCATTCAGCTAAAATATTTTCGGAATCATACAAAAACAATCAGTCTTTATTTAAAGGAGTACATTTGCGATTTTTATATACACACATAACAACCATATGGGGCCATTTGTATATTTTTCTAGTTTTAATTTATACAAACTATAAAATTTCAAAACAAAAAAAAAACGTTCAATTGAAGAAGGTGATTGTCACATGAAAGTTATAAATCAAATGAATAATATTACTTTTCATTTTCAATTAAATAAAATGTATATTAAGTTTATTAAGATGACTATAATTTACATGTCGCAAAAGAAAATGGAAAATATAAAAATGCATTTCAACACCTATTTGGAATGCGATTTATAATAAAAGTGTTATTTTTTAATTATCTTCATAATAAAGATATATGAAAGTGTAAAAGTTCATACCATATCAATTTTAAAACATGCTAACAATTTTAAATGGCTTAATCGTGTTACCTAATATAAAAAGAACTTATAATCCACTGTCCAAAAAATTAAGTTTGTTTGTCGTATAACAGCCGACTCTACACCATACACAAAGATTTTTGTAATATGATAATATCATAGATTTTCCAAATTTGGCCCTTTAAACCTTATGTGTCGTTTGGCAAAACAAATCCCATTAATTTTATAAGCCTACGAGCAGTGTTTGGTGTAGAGTAAAATGTCAATAAACATTAATCTGACTAAAATTTATATAAGTATATTAAAAAACAGTACTTTAATGATAACTATAAAAAATTTACTAAAAACATTTTAGTATTAATCATATTAGATATAATTACATATATATATATATATATATATATACATACGACTTAAAATATAAACCTTATAAATATATACCTTACCTTATATACACATACTCATAATCACATTTAGAACTGTATTCAACGTTGAGGAAAAAAGTCATACAGGTCATATGAAAGCTGTGAAACAGAGCGTCCTGGATGGAACTAGCAAATGGTCCGCTAAAATAGCAATAACAGGTTTGAATAACAAATACTTCTACTCTTCTACTACTACTAATAAATATTACTACTAATAACATGTATTGTAATTCAATGGATATGGATATTTAGTTTTTTAAATTTATATTAATTTTACTGTGTGTGTGTGTGTGTGTGTTTTTTTTTTACTAAATTTTATATTGTAAACAATATTTCAATCGTAATTTTTTATGCTTAATATAAATATATAAATATTTGTGCGGTGGCTAGTAAGTATGTATGTGTGTATGAGTGTATGCCTAGTTATTTGTATGTATGCGTATGTGTTTATCTGTTAGTGTATGAACGATTTTTTTTTAAATTATTTAAAGGTTAAATAAAAGATCCACCCGAGCACAGACAGGGACTTTCCACAAAAATAAAGAAGAAATAAATCTGCAATTTCTAAATACATAATACGAATTACAATCTCATAAACCTAGATTTTACTGGTTGAGCTTAACAAAAAAGAAACTTATTTTATTGTTAAGATATTCGATATTCGACTTTGAAAAGTTTTCTTATTCTATCTTGTTTCATATATTATATATTTGGGATGGCAAAAAGAATTTATATAAAGTAACTTTTTGGAATCGAAAGAAGTGAAGTATTTGTAAAGAAAAAAAAATCAGAATGATTTAATGAAAAGTTTTAAAGCATAATGTTCCCACATGTGCTGGAATGTATAAAATATAAAACACCATCACAATAGAATGAGTACTAGTTCAATTTCGAACCCATTTTTCAACGAAACAAATATTTGTTTATTACCTTGGACTGTCTCGTAGCTCAAATGTAATTATTGCTAAGTTTTGACAAGAAGTATAAGATACCAAGACGCTACTATATGTCAAGTTTCTCTCTCAAATTTTGTTTAAACTCTTATTTGACTGAGGTACATTTATTTGGTTAAAAATTAAATGTTTTACTCTTATTTATTATTTGTAGATGTAATAATCTGTTTAATCCAAGAAAATTTCGGTAGAAATAATTTATTTAGGGTTGAGAATTAAAAAAAAAAAGTCATAATTTTCGCTTTCGAACAGTACAATTCATAAACATGACGCTGCGGATATTGGTGCAAGTGTCGTATGGTACATTACCAAGTACCATGGGACACTTCCTAGGTCACCAACTGACTCAAACGGAATAATGTACACAACCTGTGGTTGGTGGTTAGCATGTAAGTCTTTAAAACATAAAGTAAACAAGAAAAATTGAGAAATAAATATGAAAAAAAAAAAAAAAAAAAAATTTAAATAAATATGAAAAAAAAAAAAAAAAAACAATTGTCTGGCCGATGTAGACAACATTTTACTTAATGTATGAAATATTACCTAAACAAAACATTAAATTACTTTGTAAAAAACATTTAAACATATGTATGTAAGTTTTCAAAAAGTAATGTTAATAAAACTAAAAGTTGTATTAACAGCACTTATAGTGTCTGATTGGGAACCGGGCGATCATTTAAAAGCAAAAAAAGTGTGCAGATTACATATTAGGAATTTAATCTAGACGTACCTATGAGAGCTCATAGCCGAACATTTTTGTCTTTTAAATTTGAAATGTTTGGCAATTTTTTGTTCCTTAAAATTATTTTAATATCTTTTTAATGCCCTCTAAAAGGCCTTCTATTTCATAGGCGTTCTCTACACTAGTGGAATTTTTGGGTTCACAAATCTGCTTATTTTAGATGAAAAACACTTTCGATTTTCTGGTTTTTGGAGTAAATCCAATGAGATATTTTCAATAGGGTTTTGATTCAAAAATCTGTGCGATAATTGACCATGAAAGAAGTGATACCAACAACAATTTAGGAAAAATCGCTACGTCCATTTTTATTCCAGCTTGAGAAAAGTTACTTCATTTTCTTAGAGAAAATAATATAAAGAAATATAATTATACTTTTTTACATCTTGGAATATTTTAAAATCCGTCCATAATTTATTTATGTCATTCATATTAATTTACGGAACTAGCCATTCCGTTATCTCCATACAAAAATATTCCTCACAATATGAGATGAATGCTTAGGATAATTTTCCTATGAAAATTTCTGCGCTATTTAAATTTTTTCGATTGCAAATTAAAAAAGTGTGATAGCAAGAATAAAAAATTTTCTTATCATTAATGAAGTTTTATAAATAATTTTTAACCGAATATATCTAGGCAAATAAGAGATCAACCAAAATTTGAAGGAATTAAACGAAACTTTCATCTTTCTCTTTCATCTAAGTCTCTTCTACTTCATACCAAAACTTACCAATAATTATCTGTGATCAGCGCTTCACAATCAAAGTTCACAAAAAAATTAGTTTTTTCCGTATGTAATAATAGAATGCGTTTACAGATGCTATACGAAAAAATCAAATATAAAAAAAAAAAAATTAGAAATTGCAGACTTATTTCCTTTGTATTTTTGCTTCTTTTTTATGTTTTTATTTATTCATATATTTATTTATTAATCTTACACTTTGCAAAAAAGACATAATACAAAATATATATATTATACAGAATAATAACATTTTCTTGTGGAAGCATAATAATTATGTTGCACAGTGAGGCAGAATCGAAAAATTTGGAAAATAAATATTAACTTTTAATTGGCGTGTTTGGATTAACATAAAATTGAAAATAGGTATAGCAGAGGAGTGTACATTTGTTTGGAAGGGTAGCCCTTAGAAATGGAGCTATGGGGGCTAAAAGTGAAGTACCTCTGAGTATAATATTTTTTAATATTTTTTGCTACGCCTATGTAACATTTTATGTAAATCAAACGAGTTGATTAAAAGTTACAGTTTTGTTTCTAAAAATTTCGACCCTGCACTCTGTTGTATATTATTTAAATTTATTTAAACCTATTGACTTATTATTGTTATTTATTTATTTTTTTTTTTTAATTTTATTAACTTGGGAAATTCAGTTAAACATATATGTGTGTATGTTTTAATACAAGTTATTTTATAAAAGAATCACTGTACGTATGTATATTATATGTATCTATTATAGGTTTGTGATACGGCTTTATTTGCCCTAGATTGTCGAGATATTTAAGGTATTGTCAAGTTATAAGCTAACATAAAATTTGTCAAGATAAAAATATTTACTAAGTAATTTATAAAAATATCTTATTATAAAAATAAATAAATTGCACCAAGTTAATGTAGAATACGTAAATCATTTTGATATTTTTATGACAAGTCTAAAACAAAAAATTTTATAAAAATAACATAGACAAATAAATTGCAAAGTTGCAAAATTCCATTTGTAGCGATTTTCAAAACTTCGTATTGCAAAATTTCAAAACGTAAACAATATTACTAAATCCAACTGGTGAGTAACTGTGTTAAAATTGCTTTTAGTACTCTGTCGGCTGATTTGTAAAATTTTGTTAATAAAACATTTACAATTTAGAGATTCCACTTTGACAACTAAAATATTAAAACAAAAAAAAAAAAATAGAAAATTCACATATTGAAGGAAAAATTTCGAAATGATATTCTCTGTTCCATCAATCTACCGACTATTTTATTCATAGTTCAGAGTGAGAGGGATATCTTCTACACAAAAAGTAACCAATTTCGCGAAAACTAATTTGATATTTTAAAGGAGATTTAAATGAAGAAAACTGATATTAAATAAGTTTTATAACGTTTTCAAAAATACCCCCCTTTACCAAATATATGGTTATTAACATATAAAGTTTTAACAAAAAAATAATAATAATAATAATTGCTTTTCGAAAATCAAATAATCTTTACAATCGAAATGTGATTCTATTGTCTATATTTCCTCTTAATTGGATGTGGTAATTTTGTATAAAAAATCTTAAGATCTTTATTGATAATGAACTCTGTGATACGTATACTTTTATTTTTATTATAGGTATGTACAAATTATGTATCATAACTACTTATAATTAACTAATTTAAATTTTGTTACAAGTAGTCATGAAATCAATTGAAAATTTAATGAAACGCCTATAGAACTTCAATTATATAAACTCAAGACAAAAGAATAATGCAGTTTACTCAAAGTAAAGTGTATTTAAAATTTATAAATCCTTCATGGGTCAATAAAATGAAACGATACATTTTAAGCCCCCAAATGAAGGAAAGTACAGTTGGCATAAAGTTTTGTCTTGTAGTCCTGTCACCGATAATCATATATCCGCTTAAAAATATTTGCAGACAAAGGTCACAAAAGTTATTCATATGTTGAATGTTTTTCTACTTGTGTTAGTTAAAAATGTCCTACGACATTTATGCAATTTTTATATTCCATTTATGATTTGGATTTACAGTACTTTTATATTCGCGTTAATGGCTCATACATTAATAAATTTCGGAGGATATTGTTAATATTCTAGTCTGGTTTAATATCATATAGATTATTATATATTCTTACAAACATGCAACACAATTTGAAAGAGATAAAAAGATTTTTATTGATTTGTTTAGACTATAATTTTGTCAGTGGATATGTGGCTATTCAGCTATCGGTAGAATACGACAAGACGAAACTTAATGCAAAATCTTGGCTAACAATGCCAATATATTTACATTACACCGGTCCCAAAATATATGAAATTTTTGAATTATTGTTTCCTTTCACAAGGACCGATCAGAGAATTTTTAAATGACGCTATAATTTTTCAACTTTTATTGTTTATTACATATAACTAAGAGTGTGGTAAATTATTATTATTTTTTTTTTAAGTTAATAATAATTCCTGTAATTGTACATACATTTGTATATTTTAACAATATATTTGTATAAGGGAACATCATAAAAAAGTATTTTCTTTATCCGTTTACAATGCATTCTTTCGAATGCGGTTCCTTTCCATTTCACGATAAATTTATATCGGATTCCCAAAAACCGAGAACTAGCTCCAAAAACAATATAGAAATAGTAATTTAGCTTGACTTAGGACACATTTTTGACACTAAACTTATAGAGTTCTGCTATAATATTTACTGAACTTTTTTTGCACACAAAACGATATCTAAAAAGTTTCAGACATATTTTTTTTATAACTACTTATATTGATATAATACATTTGCATATTAAAAAATACTGTGTATTAATATTAACATTAAAGTGTTTAAAATACAAATTTGATATATTAGAAAAAATATATAAAAACAATAAATTTGTCAATTTTAGCGGGTAATAAATAACATTTGTATTTGAGAGAATTTAAACTAAATGTGCAAGTGAGCAATAGCAGTTTAGATACAATCACTTAATTTTTGTTTTGATGAATGGAATATGAACGTCCTTGTGAAAAAATAAACGTTTGCAAATTTCATATATTCTTGGATAATATATGTATATATATAGCGTCTCGAGAAACAGCATATTGATGAGCTGCATACAGGAAGAAAATATCTTAAAGCCTTTGAGTTCTTTCGACGTTAATTAAAAAAAAAATATATATATTTTCCTATAGATATTTCAGTGCAGGCAGCACTTTTGAGATCAATATTTCAAAAAGAAACAAATTAATAATCAATGTCATTTAAAAGTACTAAAACTTCTATATACATATTGAAATATTTCCGAAATATTACAAGTTTTTGTGAATATCAAGTCGAATTGTTTTACAAAATTTATTAGAATATGATTTTCAATCGCTGTTAGGAAACTAAAAATTATTTGTATAATTCCTGTATTCCGCTCAACAATATGCATTGTTTGAGTAGTCTTCCTATATATACATATATGCGTAGAAAGTTGTATTAATATATTCGGTTATGCCGAATCTTTTATGTCCTTCACCTTAGTATATAATATAATGGGTTATCAATACAAATAATAATTTTCTAACAGAAGGATGTATTATACTTAATTACATGTAGGGATGTCCATCATGAAAATCGGTATTTGGATTTTGGGATTAATTGGCAGATATTTACATTTTCAAAATTATCTTAATAACTTTAAAACGATGTCGAACGATAAATTGGCTCGAAAAAAATGTTTAGGAAACAATAACAAAATTAAAAATTTGTTTGTTATTTCCATATATCGTTCGACATAGTGGGACAGGTCGTAAGTTCTACTTATTCCCTATAGTCCGAAGCTCATATCAAGTTTGCTTATAAATGCAATATCCAATTTTAATACATTAAATGAATTTTAGATTTTAACCCTTAAAAAGTGTAGCACATTGATTTTTACAACGTTTATTAAAAGTTTTACTTATCCACATCAAATTTAGTAATGAAATTTGAATGCTGACCAAATCTTTCCACATAGTTGGTCTGTAATTTAATATTAAATCTAAATTTCGAAAAATCCAGTTGTCAATATTTTTAAATTCGAATCCTAAAATTTACAAAATCCAGTACCATTTTGTCTCTCCAGTTAAAAGGAAATTAAAAAACTTATGGTGAAGGATATAAAAATTACGTATGAATGTATATAAATGCATAGTATGTATTTGTAAAAAAGTACAATTAAAGAAAATGTTATGAAAAAAAAAAAAAAATAAAACTTTAATTTTCAAGGATGACTTTTGGTGTGGATCCAGATACACACATAGATTCCTTAGAACAGGCTGAGCACGCAACTGTTGAGGGAACTTCAAAATGGTCGTGCAAATTAAAGATTACAGGTACACAAGAAAAATACTAAAAAAATGAATAAATAATTCCACCAATTCTAATCACAACCATAGCAATTTATTTCCAATTACCAATCAATACAATTATTAAATATTTAATATTTATACGTACATATCTATTCTATCTAACCTTTTCACCCCTCCTTCTTCTGCCCTCTTTTGAATAAACTATCTACTTAATTAGTTTACTTTGTAATTTTTTGTAAGACTTAAAGAATGTCTTTACAATATAGTGACAACCGTTGTAATTTTATAATTTAATTTTTTACTTAATTGTTATTTCACCTAACAGCACAAATACTTATTTCGTTTATAGTCCAATTGCAATCAATATAACAAATCTAAATTTCTTATAAAGTATATAGTAATCCTCTTTTTGAAATTGAAAAAAAAAAAAAACTGGTACATTTTATGAAATATTCAGATTCTTTCGTTTACATTTTATAGTTTTAGACCGATAAATAATAAATTACAAATATTCACGGTCATCTATTAACAACTACTATGTATTTATTATTATTTTATTTTTTGGTAAGTAGTTATAAAAGTGCATATGTTAAAGGGATATTAGTATTATTATTTAAATTTTTGTGGTATGAAATATTAAATGTGACTAAAATTTAGCAAAACTGGGAATGAAGTCAAACTATGCAAAGACTCGTCGTGCCACGCAAGCGATCAACTAATCCAGGCTTGTTTAACTGTAAGAGCACGGTCGCTCAAAAATTCAAAATGTACAAGACATTTCGTCAAATCATTTGTATGCAGCTTCGAACATTTTTGTAAAAATTAAATATAAAGTATGTAAACGAAAAAAATGTTACATTTTCAAATGTAAATATTTAAGTATCTTTAAAGGAATATCTAAAATGTATTATAAAACTAGTTACTACAAAGAATGAAATCTTGCTTAATAATTTATTTAAATTACCAGTTATATAATAAATATTTAAATTGTAAAAATTCAAAAAAAATTGAGTTCTTAAAAAAAGTAAATTTTTTAAATTTCATAAAACATATAATAGATGTTTACAATTTTTTGAACCTTTTTTAGGTGAACATTTTTGTCGATTTACTTCTGTAATCTAAATGTCACTGTTAAATTAGTATTTCTGGACATGAAATTCGTTAATGGTTTGGTTCAAAAAGAAAAAAATTGCTCAAATTAGTTTAATGTTATTTTCCAATTTTTAAGTTTATTAAAAAACAGTTGGAACTTAATAAAAAGGTTTTACATTTTTATATTTTTCGTAAACGGCAGATTTAGAAATATTTCCGATCTATATCATATTGCTTAAAGCGACTTAAATATTTACGTTTTAAAATATAAAACAATTTTCATTTATATGTTTATTTTTTTTTTTTTTTAATTTCTCTAAAATTTGATTTTGATATTTTGCAATTTTTAAGATTTTATTGAACGATAACTCGAGACAGCTTAATTAGACTGTGACTTTCATATTTGCAATTTGAAAATGTAAACATTTTTTGTTAACATGTTTTATATCTATTCATATAGACTTTTTAAAATTCGTTATCTCTATATTTCGACATCTTATGATATGAGATTATAATGTGTGCTCCGACTAGCACATTTTATGAATAATTGTACTTTGAACATACTTTATATTAATTTTAACATAGATATATATTTTTTACCAAGTGAAGCAATAAAAAAATTTTTGTGATTTGGTTTATGATATGGAAGATAAACAAATTGTTTTATCTTTTATGACGAAATCGTACTTTCGATGTTTAAAAGAAAAACTTTCTATTTTTTTAGCTCTTTTGAAACTTCTTCAACAAAACCTTTCCAATTTGGATTTTTGAACCAGTTTAACGATATCAGATTTCGCTAATATTTCTCTTTTTATATCTATCTCTAAGCGATTCCACATGGGGGCAGACATTTTTTGGATATAAGTTTCTAACTTCTAATCGGCTGTTGGATCTAAATAACATTTTATATAGGCGCAGTAGAGGACTGAAAATAGGTTAATCTATGAACGGACGAAATTTGTCGAAATTTTTATTTCTTATATTTATATTTCTTCTCTGTCAAATGATGAAGTCAAATCTTAAAATTATAAACTGCACTACTACACCTATGTAAAATTTTATGTATATTATGTCACCAGATTAGAAGTTACAGATTTTTTTCCCAAAAATTTAGATTCTGGCCAAGTTTGAATTCAAAGTGGACTTATAGTCAAATTTCAAAAGTCTAGTGTTAATACTATAACACTTCATATGTATTATATGCAAGCAGACAATTAAGCTTAGTTGGTTGTTTATGTGACGTTTCCTCCCGCGAAGGAAACAGCTGATCGTTTACTTTGCATGTATTGTAATGACAATTATTGAAACTTGACGATGATGTGATGTGATGTCTGATTCTGTTGAAAACAGAATTTTCGCACGTTGTTGAGTGACAGTTGTTAGCAGGATTTATGGTAACTCTGGGTTATTGCTTACAAATGCCAAAAACGTATATCACATTATTAGTTTTGAATAATTGCACTAAAAACTTCCCGTACATAAACGGGACATGAACATGACATAAACAACCAACTAACCCGGTCTTTAATTGGGTAAAGCTTATTTTTACGTAACGTTTGAGGGGTTTTCCCATAAAAATTTGGTGTTAGGTGCACACGAAAAACTGTGGTAACGTGAAAAGGAAATGGTAACATTATTGATAATGATTTTTAAGTCATTTCGGTAACGGCATTTTGGCGTTATCTGTGTTTCTAGTATTGTATTTTAGCGTTATCGGTATTTTGATTACGTTTTTTTGATGCTATAGGTATTGCAAGTTATTTTGGTAATGGTACTTTTTATGGTACCGGTTGTTTTAGAGATTTGAGAATTATTATTTCTTAACGATGAAATATAAAATGGAGACATAGAGACTCCATAACGCTAAGAAAACTGATTCGTTATTGCGTAATTTCAGCGTAATTCGGTAAATTTATTATAGGTGTAAAAGAAGTTTAAACTATTTCTGTAACGTTATTTTAGGGAATACGGTAATTAAGTTGAATGGATATCTTAACGGTAACAGTAGTCATTCTTGACATTTCACAGTGGGGCAGATTAAAATATTATATATAACTTTTAATCGTATAGGCATAGCAAAGGAGTGTGCAATTTTAAGTTTGGAAGGCAGATATTCAGGAAGTATAAATTCTTAAATTTGAATACCACTGACATATACAATGTTTAATCTGCAGACAAATTACATTTTTTTTTTGCTGCACAATTTCGATGGTTGTTATTGCTTCTTAAATCTATCGATAACAGCGGAAAGATAATGACTTCAATCTTTTCATAATTTAAACTTTAGAAAAAAACCCATTCAACTAGACTTCTAAAATTCAATTACCTAATCTAATCTAAAACACCACTTCTGCTAAAATATTTTTACCGAAATAATCCAAAATTAATAATCCAAGATTCCTTATGTTTGATTTGACTTATGTTGTCTTATCGTGTTTAAGTATTTATTTAAAAACTCCGTATTTTTATCAATATTCATGTAATATTTAGCTTTTTTAATTGAATCTATTTTCCTGCCACTTTTAAAAATTTTTCGTTATATGAGAGGTGGGCGGATTTCGATTATTTTTTGTTTCTGAGTTTACATTGGTCCTTGAACTATTTTTACAAAATTTCGTCGACGTTTCAGCTCATATAAGGAAACCACTACTCTCGTTTTTGGTTTCCTGTTTGTAGCTACTCTCGAACTGTTTTTGTTTAAGAGATATTAACAGAAATTTATGAAATGAGGCAAATAACCTTTTTTCATTAGATATAGTACACGAAATAATAATATCAGGACAAACATTTTGAGAAAGTATGTCTTAGAATGATGTAATTTTTCATTTGAGCTGGGAACATCGGTACTTTTCTTTTTGTAGTCACTCAATATCTCAAAAATTTCCAATTTCTAAATTTTTTTGTAATCCCCTCAACAAATCTTCAGGCCTCGTTACATCATTTTCCAAGTAAAAAAAAAAATAAATAATAATAATTTGGAATTATCGTGTTATTAAACTTATTAGTTTACATAAGACCTCTAGTAGTATTACCTATCATGTTTTAAAAAATCGTACAAAGTCTTACAAAAGTTTACATAAGACCATATACCATTTCAAGGATAAATTTAATATATACTCTTTTAATTTTATCTCTGTACATAGACGTGAGGAATGGCAGATCTAATTTTTGCTTATATTTTACATTGTAGGAAAGCTATTCCAGTACCATCTTTGAAAAATGCTTTGGATCGTTATTGTGACTTATTTTCTCCGTATTTTATCGTGTAATTATTACCTCAAAATTCAGTGTGTGACTTTCGTCATACTTTGAACATAAATTTTCATTCGTCAGTGAATATTTCAAAAAAAACTTTCTATTATTTACATCAGCGGTTCTTACAAGATTTTGCTTCGCGACCCCTTTGTGACAATGGACTCGTGTCCCATTACAACTTAAAAAATCATATAAAATGTTTTGTAAAGATAAAAAAATTAAAAAAAAATTAAATTTTTTTACATTATTTTCGTTACATGAGATCTTTAAATTGAGACCGAATTTCGAATAAAACATATCTAATACAATATTCTGTGTCAAAAACAAATTATTCATTCTTTTAATGAAACAAAAATAATTGAAATGAAAAATAATTGAATTGAATTTCACTGTATTTTAACTGAAATACTTTTAAATATTTTGATTCAAAATGGGTTATACTTTCTTTATACATATAGCCCAGAAAAATCTTTGGAAATAAAAGTACTCGAAATTTCTCTTACTCTTTCGTACTCTTATTTCATTGCACTATTTTTTCTTTAAAAAAGTATTTTCCTTAAAATATTTTATACTTTTCTGAAAGGGATCTTTACAGAGATGATTTTAAAATAGAAAAAATTTATTTTTTGTGAAAAAGAAACGGATGTTTTTTGTTGCTTTTTTATAACTTTAAATTGTATTCCCATATTGAAATTTCTAAACTATCTTACCAAGATTATTGACATTAACAAACTTATCGAACAAATATTACTGAAATAATATTCCAATAAAATTCATTTATTTTTGTATATGTATATGTCTACATACATTTATATTTATTAAGATATCTGACATCCTATGGAAGAAAAAAAAAAGTAATTTTGTTACCACCCACCATTAAATGCAGCCTGGTATGTTTTACAATGTTCCCCAATGTAAAATAGAAAATGTTACATAATTTAAAATGTATATAAACGCATCTAAATTTTTTATTTAGTTTGTATGTGTATTAAATTTCTTCTTTTGTTAAGAACAAGTTGCCCATCTGAACTCAAATAATTACAAGAAGAGAGTTCAACATTATGACCAAAATATTTTGAGGAACATCATATTATTGAGGGGGGAACAAAATCACTTTTTGCAATGCGTCGACTTAAAATTTATTGTTTGTAAACCAAACAGTAGTATTAGTATCGATATACAATTTAAAACCAGAAAGCTATTTATTTATTTTATTTGCCACAATAAGCTTAAATATTTTGTACAGTTTATCGCACATATATAATTCATAGTGGACAGAATCGAACATTTTTGGAAATAAATCTATAACTTCTTATAGCCTTATTCGATTTGTTCAAAATTTCACAGATTTTATGTTTGAAAGGGGAATATATATATGGGACCTCAAAGGTCTCAAAATCTCAAAATTGCAAGATTTTGTTTAAGGTGTATTCATATATATATGTTAATGTCAAAAGTCATTATATGGACTTTTTCATTAACACCTAATGCCAACAAAGTTTTTCACCTTAGCCTACTCATATGTATATCATAGCTGAATGTTACCCAGATAGATCTATCTCTTTCCTACAAAACGCCTAAAACTATCTGTCACCTTGGTGCAAAATGTCTACCGTGTTGTTTCCGTTTTAAGGCTAAAAATTTTATTGCTTTTTATTCTTCTTATAGTCGTACTGAAAGGTAATATTCTTAAAAATCCAATAAAGTGACTCTCCAAAATCCTAATTTCTTGCTTTTTATTTCTTGTTTCTTTTCATTTGCATTATATTTCCTACTGGGGTTTTGTGAGTTCTATAAATAAACAAAATAAATAAACATTATTTTGTCATACATTTTATACTTTTTTGAAAGATCGGAAATGGCTATATATATATATATATATACATATATATATATAGCCATTTCCGATCTTTGAAAAAAGTATCAAATATATGTCCTTAAAGATTTTTTAGAGAAAAGAGCACATTTTGAGCAAAAACAACAAATGTGTTTTCTCCATTACCCCATACGCCAAAATACCTCACATTTTCTCAATCATGCAATTTTCATATTCAAAATATTTTTGGACTACATTTCGATTTACATTTGTCTTTATTCGAATATTGTTTTTAAACTGAGTCTAAAAAAAATTAATAAAATCATTCGGAAATATTAAGCTATTTAAAGAAATTTACATTCATTTCTTCCAAAATTGAGGTAAAATTATTAATAATTTTAAAATGCTAATATTTCGAAACGTACAAAGAAATAAATAGTATATGAAAGCATGTAGATCTTTTTAGGATCTGATTTAAAAAATATAAGATATATACATTGTTGTAGCATTTTTGGTGTCAATGGTTTGAGCGGCCTAATTTTATGTTCCTCTTTAAAACCTAATATCTGAAACTCCTCTGCTACCTACGCCTGTGTGAAATTATATTAAAATTCAACGAAAAAATTAAAAGTAAAAAATTTTTTTCTAAAAATGTTCGATTCTGTCCCATTGTACAATGCTGTAAAAATTCCTGTGGTCGGCCTTAAACATCTACAACATTTTACTTATCTTTTACTTTCAGAAATAATGCACATATTGAAAAAATCAACTTATACCATTATATATGCTTTCAGATATGATTGACCGTTTTGGATAACTACATACATATGTACCTACGATCGAATGTTAATATGTATAGCCACAACACCAACATACCACTCACATAACGATCATAAAATGCGATTTTTTTAATTTTTTCACATTGAGTAAAAACAAATCAAATATACAACACAAATACATACATTGCAATTAATTATATAAGTTATGGTAATATTAAGGATCGATAAATGAAATCTCGAAAACGAAAGTCGTTTTTTTTTACCTTTTTATTTCGAATTGGAAATGTTTTAGAAAAAGTCACCTAAAAATAATGTCAACGGCCCGATATTATAAAATTTCGAGTAGAGTGTTTCACATATAAATGAAACAAACTTAATATTATGTTCTTAACTACTGATCTGTGAATTTTTTGAAATTCAGTGCTAAAAAATTGTTAACATTTTCTTTTTTGAATAAAGTGTACATTGTCTTTGGAAAAATACTTCCAAAAGCATATGTTTAAAACTAACAAATTTATATACATGTTATTAAGGAGAAAAACAGTTTATGACAGATCTTTCGAACTGTGTAATATTTTCTGTATTTTTTTTATATTTTTTAATGATGTAAAAAACAATTCAAAAAAATTCAATGATATCTCTGTTTTAATATGTATATATTGTCCAAGAAACTATTAAAATATGAAAAAAGGGGCGGATTTATTTTGAAATAGGAGCGGATTTGTTAGAGGAAATTTTTACATATTAAATGGAAAACGCTCAATTTATTATAATAATGCATATGAATTTATATTATTTTTTTATTTGAAATATATATTGCATCTGCTTTGAATTCTATATTAGTTAATCAAACGCGATTTAAGTAAACGGACATTATACCAACTTTGAAAATAAATTGTATATGTAATTGTATATGGAGTTTTGGGCTACAACTTTGATGCGACAAGATGAACCTTTTTGATAATATTGTAAAATTTTACAGTGATTAGAACATAGAAAAGTTAAGAACCAGTCCTTGTGTTAAGAAAAAGTTCTTTTAAGAAAAAATAAGAAAAAACACTGAAAGCAACATTTGAATTAAATTTTGCTACTCCTTAATTTTTGAAAGAGATCTGGGGGGTTTAGTCCGAAATACTAAATTATCTCGTAAATGTGGGAGCAAATTTTCAGTGTAAATAATTTTTTATTTATTATTTATTTGACTTCTAAATAGCAAAGCAAACCATTTCTTATTTTTTTTATTTTATTTTAATGAGAGCTTTCGAATTTGTGAACACAATACAAACTTAGAATTTCGATAAAGAATTTTTGGAATGCCAATGAGTTCACTTCAAAATTAAAAAACAAAATAATAATCATCTGAAATATATGAAATTATTTAAATTTTTTCAAACCTCAATCTTACTACTTTTTAAATATTATAACTGAAATAAAAACTCAGGATTCTAAATAATTATTTAGTTTAGAGAAATTAAATTGGTAATTTAACATCAGCTTGTTATATAACTTTGGTAAAACAGCTAATTATTATTTTCTACAGCTATCAAACTACATATATAAAAAATATTATTTTTTTTTTTTCCATTATTGTTGTTTTTCTGCAACTATTGTCACTTTCCATAAATTTTCCTAATATATATATTTTAAGTCTAACATATCTATATTAGGTGTAAAATAGCATTACATAAAGAAATATATTTCCTTAGACGTTCTCGATGAGAAAAAAAAATAATGAAAAGGAAATTGCAGCTCCGTACACATTGGTCAGGAATTTTCCTATCGTAATATTTATAATGTAAGAGAAAAGATTTTTTGCATTAATCAACCATTTCACAAGGGGAAATTGGGATAAATTATTTCATTTTGCTTTCCAATTCTTTTAGAACTTTTTAAGTATTATTAACCGCTTTCGATAAAATCGAATACACCTCTCTTTTACACCCACTTTTTACCCCTTAATTTTCAAAGATTTTATGGGGGTTATATGAAAAATTCTTGATTTCTGTTCTCCTTGGTCCTCAATTCTCCTTGGCCCTCATGGGTTAGATATATGACGTGATGGAAAATTTTCATTTTCTTACTACACTATATCAAGGTGGATTGAAAATATTTTTTTAGTTTTTCAATATTTTGAAATATTAAATATTATTTATATAAAACAAGTATTTGTAATAGTTCGTTATAAAAGTAGTTTTTTTTTTTTTTTTTTTTTTTNNGTTTTTTTTTTTTTTTTTTTCTTTGGACGAGAAAAATATGTACTAAAAGAACTGAAACTTCCAGCTTTACAAAGCGACATTTAACTTAAATCTGGCAAAAGTATGAATCTACTTTTCCGCCCTTACTTTGGACAATTTATTTTGAATACGGGTTTATTAAAAAACATAATTATAAAGATATCGACTTTTGTTTATACCATAGAGATTAAAAAAAAAACATAATCTTGTAAAATTGAGATTGAAAGTTTCAATTGGGAATAACTCGAAAATAAAAAATAACTAAAACTCTCTAAGAAAAAACTCTCTTGGAAATCGGGAAACAAAAAAACATTCCTAAGACAGTTTTTGACATCCAACACAGACAATTGAAAATATTATTATTCCTAATAAAATGTCAATGTTATTTCTAAAATGAAATGAATTATTATTATTTTATTTAGTATATATTCAAATCATTATTAAAATGTATATTACCCATCCGTTTATATACAGCCCCAATTAATAAGAATAAGAACATAAAAGTAGTGGTAAAGAAAAATTAAAAAATAATTATGTACTAGTTTTAGCCTGATTGTTATTCGATTAAAATGTTTCAGTCGCTATTCTTATTTATTTGCATTTAAATAAAAAAATTTTGAATTTTTCATTTAAATTCTGTAAAAAAAAATAAGACTTAAATTTTTTCAATTTTATCTTTATCTAAATCGGATAAATCAAACTCCAATTATGTTAAAATATAGTGGTGTAACGAATTATTAGTGGGAAAAGTTACACACGATCATTAAAAGACATTAGTGTAAAATATATTGCTTCGTAGAACTCCTCTAGGATTAATTTTTGGTATGTAACAACTTCTAAATATTAACCAGAGCGGATATTTATAACTTGTGTTGCTTTCATGATAACAGGATGCATTTATGTGGGAAACATTTCCCATTTTTTACATAATCTCAGTATTGTAAATTTTTTCCAATTTAGCACAATGAAATCGTAATCTATACAATATTAGACATCGAAAGTAATAAGAGTTAAAATGGGTTAAAACATATTAAAATGATTACAGGTTCCCCCCAAGTGTTTATACCATTTGCGTACGAAATGTACTAAATTTTCTTAATTATTTAGTATTTATCCATTTTTCGTAACTGCGTATAAGTCGAGCGAAAATTTTATTACCTTTATATAGCGATGTTCAAGAATTCATGATTCATATTTTAAACAATTGAATAAATTATTACTTGAGTTCTGCAAATATATATATATATACTAAAATAAGATAATAATGACTACTAATTACTAGGTAATGTGACTAGTATATAGTAGTCATTGCCAAAAACCAACAATAATTAGCTGGGTAACTATAAGGGTGATCGATTATTAGACCTTTTGAAGAAACGGGTTTTCGAATAGTTGGTATTTAAAAAAAACGGATGTACCTTTTGAAATTCTGAAAACCCCGGTTAACCGTTTTGTTTAATATTACTGAATTATTATCACTTTTACATTAAACTACACTTTTGAAACATTATAGACATCAGTCTATATTAATATTTCAAAAATTATTCCCTAATTTCAATTCAAATGTCAATCACACTAGTAACTATAAGTAGATTACTATTCCATCGTAATAAGTTCAAAAAGCGAAAAAAATTAATAATTTATAACATTTATATAAAATTATATTATATATGTAAAAATTAATTTCTAACTACATTATTTTAATTTTTGCGGTGCGTTTCTAAAAGTTAAAAAAATAAAATGAAAAGGTCTGGGCTGTTTAAAAACTAATACTCTATAGGACTAAACAATCTTTTTTGTTTGGAAAACTACTATATTTCATTAGCTGGCATGGAGTTCAATGCTGATAACACATCTTTTTTTTATTTTTTTTATTTTTTTGAAAGTATGCATTATTATAAAAAAAAAATTACAAAATATGCATTTTTCATTAAATTTTCAAAAATATTCTCAAACGAATCGTTGTAATTTTTCTTTTAAATAAGTAATTCGTAAAAATATATAACTACATAAGGAAGTTTTTTAACGTTCCGTAAGAAATGCATTTGCATGTAAGTCCACCCCCTAATTAGAATAAAAACACAGTGTTGCCGTTTTTTTTTTTTAAATCTGGTTATGGAAAAAATATTTTAAAAATTTTTCCATGGGGATTTCTTTCGCTAGCAGTACTTGCTACAATGCAAAATTTGAATGTTTTAGTCATAAACTGTCGAACATTTTAAATAAATTATAGTTTTGGATTTCCTAATAATCATTATGATTATTTAGAAAATTCTGAAAACAAAACTGAAATGCTAACATTAAAATTGTTTAACTTATAATTTTTTGCAAAATAAATACCTGCATAGATAATACGTATAGGTATTTAAAAAAAAAAATCAACTGGCAACACTGGAACTATCGAGGGAAAAGGAACATACAAAAACACTTTGGACTTTTTTTATTAGAATACAGATCTTATAAAGTCTATTTCAATTTTAATAAAAAAATTTGCTAAAAATTCCTAGAGAAAGGAAATTTTATCTACGTGCTGTAATTGTATTAACTATAACACTATCTTTTAGATAAAGTATATAAAAATTTAACTTTGGTACTAATAGTGGAGGATATATTATGTATTTATTAAATTTCGTCTCTTTTAACTATTTCTTTCTAAATGTAAGAAATTATTTTTTTTTTAATTTGGTTTAATGTGTGTAATATAAGAAAAAATTGCCTTTCAAATACCATATATAATTTATACTTATGTTCAAACACCATCCCAACACTACTAACTACTAACCACCACCCACTGCTGTCATGTCAATATATGTATGTATTTACGTGTGTGTGTATATAAATTTTGAAACAAATACTTGCAAACTTTTTTTATTTTTATGTAAAAAAAAAAACGATACTTTTCATTTAGTTTTAAATGTAATTTAATTTTTGTAATCTAAGGATTGGTTTAAAGATAATAACTTAATACTGAATATGCCAATTTCATAGTGAATTATTAGTTGAAATTTTTTGAATTGTAATAAACTAAAAAATCTAATAACATTTTGTTTTTGCAATATCATTGTTAAGTTACATTTCTATTTAGCAGTGCACAAAATTATTGTTATTTTTGATTTTTCGTAAATTTCTTAAACTTTCTTCTAAATTTTATTATTATTATTATTTTTTATAAATATCACACTGCCCAAGAAAAAAATTAGATGTTTTGTAAGCTAAAAGAACAGGACATGACATGAGATACCTTTCTTATACATTGAGTTCGTCTAAAAAAATCAATAAAATCAAGACCTAAAAAAACGAAATGCAGAGTTGTATTTAGCAATTCAAGTCCCATCTAGTCCACTTATTTTTGTTGCAAGAAGGGGAATTTTTTTCTTTTATTTTTTAAAAAAAAAATCTTATGAATCATGAAAAGTTGAAACCCTAAAAATATTTTATCTTATCGGCGTATATATTCCCATTGGATCTTTACATCTTTCAAATAACTAACGACTTTATCCACTTGTTGAAATTCTTCAAATGTTTAAAAGTTTTAATTCTAGAGAAAATCTATTTTTTTTAATAAAAATCGATTTAAGAAAAAAACTGGTGGACTAATAAATATAAATATTTTTAGAAGATTATGACAAACGTGTATACATATAGGGAAAAACTGACGATTGATAATTGACTAGAGTTTCTGTTTTGTAAAAAATATATGTTTTTTTTTTTTTTTTTTTTTTTTTTTTTTTTTTTTTGTGCATGAGTTAGGTTTTGACAATTAGTTTCCTCTCTTGTTAGGTTTTGATTATGACTTTTTACGAAGAATTTTGAGAAAAATATGGCGACATCAAATATTTTCGCGACACCATATCTATCTGAAATATCTAGTTGTTTCATACTACTCTTTAAGGTTTTTAAATATATAAGAAAGGTTTTTAATGAAATGCCTTATGTTGAGATTAATAATAATAATAAAAAGCAACTTGAGGATATTTTATTTCATTCATGTTGGGCTGTGATTGTTGATTTTCTGTTTAATTTATTTGTAAAATGTTTTTGTTTTTTGGTATTCCTTTTTTTAATAATAAACGTTGGCAACTATTTGTGTTGTTATTTGTATATATGTGTTTAACAAAACTAACAAAAATTAAAAAAATCCATTTAATTAAAAAAAAAAAATATTCCGTTTTTTTCTCTTCTTCTTTCTTCCTTGAAACAAAAATATGTAAATTAAAAACAAAACTATATGGTTCCGTTCGTTTCATATTATTTAACAAAATACTTTAAAAATCCAAATATAACTGTGTGTATGCGCATACACATAATTAAATTTAATACAACCTACACCATCACCTTTTAAAACATTAAAAAAAAAAAAACATTTATTTATGCACACACTCGCACTTGCACTAAATCACCAATTCATTTATGTTTTGTTTCTATATGAAATTGTTTTATTGTTTATTGTATGTTATTATGTTGCATATTTTAAATCTTTATCTCCACTTTCTTCTTCTCCTTTCCAAATATCCAACTGTTTGTTAATATGTTTTACATGCTTTATAATATGATTTTGATTATCAACAACAACAAACAAAATAATATACTATAATACACTTATCGACATACCTACCGTAAATACACATTTTCGAATTTTTAAAATGTGTTATATTTATTTTTTTTTTTTAATTAATCAATCAATCAATTAATATCATTATTAATTTTTATTTTATTATTATGTAAATGTTCTCTCTTTTTTATTTACGGTAATGTTTACTGCACTCACGCATCTCCATGCAACAAATTTTTGATAATATTGAAACGAACACCAACGAACCAACGCTGGCGCTGATCAAATTTCATTAAAAAAAATGCAATCCATCAATTAAAAATACATTTTTATTTAAATAAAATGTATTACATTTAAAATTAAAAACCTGCGCAGTGATATGTGCTCAAGGCCTGATAGCGAAGGATAAAAGCGGTACCAGTGATCCATATGTGACGGTGCAGGTTAGCAAGGTGAAAAAGCGTACTCGTACTATGCCCCAGGAATTAAATCCTGTGTGGAATGAAAAATTTCATTTGTGAGTATTTTTTTTTTTTACCAAATCTCCATATTAAGAAAAAATTTAACACACAAACATATATCAAAAATCTGTTTAATGGTAAAATACATATATAGGATCAAAGCCGATAGTTTTTAACTTAATTAGCAGAAAAAACAATTAGTTCATCCTTTGAACTTACCATTGAATAACGACAGAGCGAAATCATTTTGCAATTTTTGAACATTATTGCCACAATTCTGCTCCATACAAAAAACACATACAAACACTCATAAGTATGTAACATCAACAATCAACTTTTAAAATAAAAAAAATATATATATATATATTTTAGGAATTTAAAAATATCGACAAAAAAGTTCTTTAAAAATCAGTTTATTTATTTATTATTATTATTTTTTTTTTCCTTGTATTCAGAACATTAAGTAGTTCATTAGTAGCAAGTTTTATATAAAAAAAAACAGAAACTTGGAAAATGTGTTGCATCTTTGTTTGATAAAAGACGACTTAGCATTTATTACTTAGTTAATTATAATCTTCGTAATCTTGTTGTTCATGAAAATAAAAAAAACTGTCTGTAATTCAGACAAAATTTAACGGTTGCCTAGATCATCACAAGACAGGGGTGAAAAAAAAAAATAAATTTCTCTCTTGGATCGAATGTAAAATTCCATATATATACCCAGCAAAAAAAGAACTGAAAAAGCTATGATTTTAACATTGTATTGTCATTGGAAGGAAGTACTTAGTGGTGGAAAAGAGCTGCAGAAGTTCTTTTTTTAACCCATGTTTGTTCATTTGGTAAGATGTTATTTCCTTTATTACTTCTTTTCATTCAATTTTGAAATTACTTCCCTAAAACAATGTTTATAAATTTTTTTAATAAAAACTCTACTTTTGGCCCTATATAATAATAATAAAAAGCTTGTAAAAATTTATAAAATTTGGTATTTGTTAAAGAAATTATTACAGAATTTTCCGCTAAATTCATTTAGTATTTCCGCTTTTTTGGAAAGTAATTATTAAGAACTTCCAAAAGCGTGTAAAATATGCACTTTGTTTCCACT